>QFDD01120318.1:0-15966 GCA_006871305.1 Vachellia collinsii
GTGTGTGTGAGTCTCCATCCCATAAACATTAAACAGGATCATAAGTGTGCTTTCAAGGTTTAATCTCATACATCACAAGCCTAAATTATTGGGTTTATATATTATTCATTGCATCTAGCCTCTTCTACTTCCATTTGAATTTTGAGTCAAAGCTAGACCCACTCAAAATTTTATATACCCATATAAAATACTACTTAAACATGCAAATTATATTCACATTTTCTGGGGGAACATATTAAATTCATGTTAAGCAAGTCAAGAGGAAGAGCAATCAATCATTTATTGAGCCTCCTAATTTTACCTAACCCAATTTGCCTACTTAATCAATCCCCACTCTCCTTTTCAACTTTTAAGACTCTCATTAAGTATCCTAATCCATCTTTCAAAAATCTCTCTCTTTTTTTTTTACATTAATTTAGGCCTCAGAATATTCCCCTTCATAAAAAAAAAGGACTTTAGCAAGAAACTCATATTGGAGAGTGAGTGTGTGAAGAATAACCTGCTTACCTAATTATATTCTTAATTCTAACATTTTTCAAAAAATTATTAAATTGTTTCTTTCTAACATGTCACTATCACCATGAACAGCTGTCATTACTGAAAGAGGGTTGGTGTTGGTATGTGCGCTCATTTGATTTGTTGCTTAATTCTAATGAAAAAGGCCGGTGTCTGGGTTCAAACCAGAACACAATTTCTTCATTGAAAAGTCTAATAATCAATTATTTAATTCAATAGTTTGGATTTTTTTTTGTATTTAAAATTTACATGTTCACTTTGGTTTTTGGTTTGTTATTTTTATATTAAAAATAAAACATAAATTTGTAAATAATTTTTTTTTTGCCAAGTAAATGTCAACTTTAAAAAGCAATTATGCAAATATAAATATTATAAGTCACTCAAATTAAATTTAAAAAATTAAAAAAAAATCCCAAGAAAGATTTTTTTTAAAAAAAAGAAGTGGAAGTATGTAGATGTTCATGCTAATTATATTGATTTTGAATATTTGATCAGCTAGAACATCCTTATCACCAAATTGCATGAGACAGGAAGAGAAAGGATAGTATCAAACAAAAGTGATTTTGCAGCCAATGGATCATCAAATTTGCACATGATATTGTCGGTTTCGATGTCAATTGTTGATATTTCCATTTAATAATATAATGTTATTCTATGGATACTAATCTCCTTTATTAATTGAAACAAAAAATTGCACATTCTGATCTTAGTTTTTCCCGGAAAATGCTCAGAAACTTCATCCTCATAATATTTTGGTCCTACAATATTCACATATACATTGCATTAGAGATATATGATTTCATTAATATCATTTTTGCCTTAAAAAAACAGAGAGATGGCTAATTTTCATACCTTGTATACTATATTGCGTGTGCATATGAGTTTTGGTAGGATTCTTCTTCTTTTTAATACCTACTTGAATTATGAAGGCATTATTGTTTGATGGGCAGCACTTATCCCTACACGCCAACCAATGATTGTCACTTCTATATAAGTCTAGTAAATATATATATATTTGATTGACGTTTAGATTAGTGATGGAAGCTACTTTTCCAACGTGATTTACAGTATATGAGATAAGTATGTAAGAAGAATTCTATCTCTATTTGCATAAACATTCTTTTTCAACGTCATTACAAACTGAAACGAGTTAGCTTAAAATTTCCCTTTGATTTGTTGGCTTTAATTGATTGAACATGCTTCATCCAAAACAACAATCACAACGGTATCGAAATTGTATTAAGTATTGACTAGACATGAACTGGTTCAAATTGTCATCCTAATTCCTAAAAGAAAAATATTACTCTCTCTATTTAATACAAGAGGTAAAAAAAAAAAAGAAAAGCTACTGAACTAAAATATCATATTTAATCTACGTTAATTTATCTAAAATATCAATCATGCAAATGGAAATTATGTTTTGATGAAAGTATCTTTTACACGTGTAATTAAGAGATATACTCTAAAGAATTATAAATTTGAAAGAAAATGAATTGAAGTCTATATACATGTATTTGGAATAAAATTTTAATCTCATGCAACGATTACATGGTAAGCTTTTATTAAGTTGATTTGATTTTTTTTTTAATATAACCGAATATAATTAACCCAAAAAATAAAGGTCAAGCAAGAGCCCATTGCACTTCCGTCATCATCAACAGTTGATATGATAAGCAAAGCATGACTTAAAGTCATTCTTATTTATCTATAAATGAATGGACGGACTGATTCAGGTACGGATGGACGTGTAGGATTTGCAATCAAGGTTCAAGGCAGAAGAAAGAACATGTTGTGTTGACATAGGCTCGTACGTTAATTTTCAAACGAATAATATCAATCCCCCACTTGGCAACAAGCCAACTGACAATAATTCTTAAAATAATTGTTCATTAGAAAATTAGTCACACTGATCCACGTGTGGAGGAGTTCGACGGCACTGCACTCTGTGTAGAACTATGAAGAAATTTAAATGGGCATTATATAAATGGAGGCTATGATCGCTGGTTCCCCTTTTGTTGTAAATACACTGCACCGGTGGGACCAGTTAACCATTTTAAAAAATTAAATACACTGAATGAATTATTTAATTATAACATGTAATCATATATCAATTTATAAGTAACATAAATTAATTTTAAAAAAATCATGAATATATTAATCAATTTACTTTCTTCATTTCCCAAAAAAAAAAATTAACTGACTCTTAAATTAAATATTAGAGATTGCAGAGGAGGAATACACAGAAGTGCTTTTGGTTGGCCCAGAGCCAGCAACGCATCGGTTTATTTTTTTCAAATAGGTAAACGCAATGATTGTTCGTCCCCAATGCATTGCAATGAAGAAACAAGGGGATGAAGTTAATCGCTACGAAACCTGAGCTAATGAATCCAAAACCACACCTAACAAAAGGTGCTCAGACAGAGGATATAGCAACCGGATATTTAACAGAGTGAAGGACATTTTCAGGATGTAACAACCATTGAATGAACTGCATAAGGGCAATGTCAAGAGCACAAGAGAATATTATATGCTTCAATTGTCGTATAACTCACTGTTGACGGAGTGAACAAATAAGGTGAATAGGACACTTGTCTTGGTTACAATGAACTTTAATCTCCCACTTGATAGAGTTCGATTTGTATGTTGAACAATAATTGCAGAAGTTGAAGAAATGCTTTGAGGCTTTAAACATGAAGGGCCGGCGGCAACAGCAACAACAACAATAATAATAACGAGCAAAAACAGTAAGGCGCGATCCAATAATCTAATGTCCATACCATCACACATCGCAAAGAAATCTATCAAGTTGGAGATCCTGAGCAACACAATCACAACGTAGCAAAGAAAACACAATCATAAACCAAGTACTGTCAAAGCAGTTAAAAGATTCGACGAAATACAGCACCCCCATTAGACTAGACTACATGCCAGAACTAAGCTGGAGCCAAACCGCAACTCTGACGTTGGAACCTCCTACAACATATGAAATGTTAAACAAACCCATAAGCTGAAAGCCATTACAACAACCATATAAAAATATATATATATATATATATCCACCCGCTTCAGAAAGCAACATTAGCAGGAAACGTAAAAGGGCAGGCACAGGAAATCGACTCATTTATCTTTCTCCACAAAAGCTACCCAACCAACATACTCCCTCCTGCATCTTTCATAATCTAACATATTTTGTCTAAGGTAATCACTTTTTACCCAATTAAACAAACTCATCTAACAAATGAATTTCATTAAAGGTAACTTGATATTGCACAATTTATCCTCAACTAACTTCCTTAATCTATATAATCTATGTAAAGTTGTTAATTGGTTCTTAAAAAACAGAAAGCTATATAGTACAACAATAAATCAGAACAAACAGATGAGGATCAGTAAAAAATACAAGGGAAATCATGCAGATTAAGTTCAGATCTCATTCTAGTATTGTACATTCACACTTGCTGATCACTATCTTCCACGAGTCAATTCTACACTAGCAACAAAATAACCTAAAACCGTACTGCCTACAGATACACACAAACCAATACTTGAACACCGAACACAGCATAGACAACCCATTAAGCACAAAATATACATCACACGACCAGAAGTTTTAACTTTCATATCCATCATATCCAAAATAACATGTAAAGTTGAACAAGTAGCTGACCGACCTCAACGTCAAAACAACTGTACCCTCCTTTTTAACACGTAAAATAATTTTGTATCAACGCTAAATCTAACAGCAAACTTAAATACAATATCAAAAAGTAACAAAGGCAATAGAAATAAGAAAATCGTACCTCTTGGCAGATAATCTAGTGAGAGTATTTCCCCCCTTCATCAATGCTATGCACAGTCACATAGACAGATTGGTGCAGCCAATTCTAAAAATGCAGAAAAAATTTTGTATTTAGGCTAGCAGAGCTAAAAAAGGGGAAAAAACAGAGAAAGAGATAAAAGGGTCACCTATTCTCAAATCACAATGGAATAACATATAATCAATAGGTTAGGAGCTACAATTTAAGGGAAAATCAAAGAAGAAAAACCCAAATTACCAGTGCTATACCACATAATGATTCAAGGAGCAAAAGATAATGAAGAACAAAGCCTCTTGACAGCACTAGAATGAGAGGAAAAGGTCAAAAAGACAAAGGGGAAATTAATTTATCAAGTGCAAACCCAATAAGGACCAACCTTCGATGATAACAGGTTCCCTTTCTGATGCAAGCCCAATTCGAAGCTCTCCTTTCACAGTGGAAACAGAGTACGATGAACCTGCAGAATGACAACGTTGATAGAGGAACGTTAAAGACAGAAAGAAATGGTAAATTTAGGTTGAAAACATAGCTACAGACGTAGAAATCAAAAGACACAGAATTTTATTACCTGATTTTCTTGGTGAGGATGGTGGCAACATCTGGCGTTGCCCACAAGTTGATGCACAAGACTGTGGAACAGAGTAGCTTGGATGGGAGAGAAGCATGAAGGCTGAGCATCTGGCAATTACATAATTATTATTCAAACAGAAGGAAAAGCTGCAACCAAAATACATTAATGCAATAATCTCTTTAGGCCTTTTTCTAGCAAAACAATAACAGGAGTAAATAACTATTGAAGTCAAGTCTAAAATAATGACATAAAAAGAAAATAAAATATTGTATACCTTGATTGAGAATCAAACTTTTCATGCAAAACCACAGGAGGAGTCCAAGCAGTAGCCGCCTGTGCGACCACTACACATACTGGTGCAGGTATTTTCACCTCCATCTCCTGCACCAGTAATGGGAAGTAATTCATTGATTGCTATTCAGAATCATCATACGCATCATCAGAAAAGTCATCAAATGTTCTCATGTCAAGCTGGTAGCGCAGAATCCCCCCAATACCACCAAAACCCCTGCAAAACTGTGAGCCCTCTTGTGATTTATTAGTGACAAACTCAAGAGTGCAGCCAAACTGTCTGTACACATTTGCAAACCACTCCAGGAGAGACATCTTTTCCTGAACCTCATATTCGGCATTGCTAGCAGAATCCCGGAAATTGTCCTGGTTGGCCTCTTGTTCCTTGTTAAAATGTTTTATAACAACTTCACTGCTAGTGCTGTGTTTCAAGACATATCTATTTATATCCAGACTTTCCCAGACAATAAGTGTCTCAACTGCACCCATCTCCAGTGCTTTAAGAGTATCATCAACACCAAAAACATACTTACCAGTATCCTGACTAATCTCCTCAAAGTATTTTCCAATCAGGCGTTTCTCCTGGATGAACTTCACATTGGCCAGAATTTCTGATGACAGTTCAATAGCCTGATTGAAGCCGTTCTCCCCTCCGTAAGATACGTCAACAACATTAAGTATTTTTGCTTGGAGTCGAGGATCAAACATATCTGACTGGCTAAGCTCAGTTTTGAAGTCCGCTGAACCAGCAAGAATTAATCCTGAAACATTGGGCTGACTGGTAGCAGGGTTAATATAAAACTGTGTAGCAAGCTCTGCAGTCTTCCTCACATAGTTATGACGCTTCTCCATCCGAAGACGAGCAAATCGTAGGGCCGACTGACCTCCTCTACCATGCTTCTTTGGCAGATCCACACTAAATTTATGAAGCACCTCTCTTGTATTGCCACTCAAGGTCCCAAAAAGTGTGCCATTTCCATCCATGACTATAAAACCAAACTTGTCATCAGATTCCAGAAGCTCATTGAGAGCTTCAGTATGAAACTTGTTGTCACAAAGGTAGAGAGATGCATTGATAGGTCTGAATGGCTCAAAATCAATGGTCACCTTCTTCTCCTTTCCGTCTTCTGTTACAATTGTCCCAGTATACAGAACAAGCCCATTTGGAGGAACCCTGTTATACAGCTTGAGCCTCTGCTGAGCAGAAGTGATTGCACCAAGCACAGACTGCCTATTCACTCTACTTTTTATGTTTGATGCAGTTCCAAACTCATCACCAAGCATCTTCGTGACACGAGATATCTGATCACGTGGAGGCATGATAAGAGAAATCATGCTTGTCCCATTTCCTCGAGCAGCCTCCAAGGCTTTGATCAATTTCTTGATCTTCCACACCTCAATGTTCTTATCAGTTTCATGAGCATCGGCCATTTCTCAACAATCAGAATTTAACAACCTAATAAGGAATAAAAGGAAATCCACATCAATACAGCTTATGCGTGGTAAAGACGCCAACAAATATCATAAATAAAATTCACGTCAACAATCAATTAAACTATCCAAAAATCACATTATCAAAACATTGATAACTAAAATTACAAAGAACGTTCCAAATGAATTTTTCAATACAAAAAGTCATGAAGGCTCCACTACACGCTCGTCAAAAAAATAAAAGAAAGGCAGAGATAAACTTGTCAAGATAAAGAACAAATCTCACTAGCAAATCAAGTGGATACAAAATTTTCAGCCACCAAAATACTAATGGCTGAGAACCCAGGGTAAGCGAAACGAATCGGTTTAACGCATTAAACCCATGCATGTAATCAACTTAAAAAACAATCAACATATATTTAAAAAAATGGGGCAACTATAAAAAGTCAGAAACTGCTTATGATTGCGGATCCGAGCAAATAGTTGAAAAATCGAAGGTAATTTTCCTGACATATAAATTTGGCAAAGTTGAATAGAAAAACACTCCATAAGAAGGCAGTGAGTATTCTAGATAAAGTCGCTCGAAGCAGAAACACACGAAATCAAATCGGCGAATATTCAAACAGAAGCTTACTGTGATTTTAGTGCATGTGCACATCAACTAAAATTACCAAAAAAAAAAAAACGTAAACAAAAATTCTCTGGAAAAACGAAACGACAAGGAAGTCTCCAAATGAAACGACTAAACGCAGAAAATCCATGCAATCGTTTGAACAACGAATCAAAAAATCGAAAAGCACAAGAAACATTATGGACTAGCATAGCATAATCCGATGATCGGAGCGAAACAAGTGGGCAGGGGTGTTGGGGAAAGAATAAAATTATGCACCAAAGCGAAAGATGAATTGCACCTGTACACTAGCAAAGCATCAAACACGAACAGAAAATTCGCAAAAAAAAACAAAAAACAAAACAAAGAAAAGAATCGGCCAAAACATAAAACAGAAAAAACCAGGCGATCAAAAAGCTGATCGGCCATCAGAGCAAGGGAAAAAGAAAAGAGAAGGAAGAAAACACCAGAGGGCGGAGAGAGCGAGTGACGAAGCGGCAAGAGACAGAAGAAACGTTCTGTGCCCTAGCACGAAATTCGCCTTCCTCAAAAGAACGATTTTTGATCCAAAGTGAAGGTCTCTATCTATATAAATGTGCTACCAATTACACGCGATTGGTACGGGCGTTGTTATGGCGGTGCCAAACAGAATTCATGCATGGACATTTGGTGCCTTTACGAAATTACATTTAAGCCCCTCCAGCTCTTTTTAGGTTTTTTAAACCATTTGGTCCGCGGATTTTTTTTTTTATAACATTAGCGTGATTGTTTTTATAAAATGATCAACTATATTAAATGCATCCGCGAGATGTTTTTAATAAAATGATCAATTATATTAAATATAAAAAAGATGGTTACATAGAGGTAATTATATGAAAAAAACGTTATACAACTGATACCAATTGAAATAAACTATATAAGCTTCTTCCTTTTTTTTTATTTTTTTGCCATATAAGTATATAAGCTTTTGATACCACTACTTCAACTATCATGTTTCAAATGGTATATAAGAAAACGAAGTGAATGAATTATTTGTAAAAAGTCATATATTTATTCTCCTAAAACATAGCTCATTTTAATCATAGTAAAATATTTTTTACATTTCGCAAGAATCCAACTATTAGGGGGTTTAGATGAAAAATAAGGTAAAAAAAGAAATTAAAATCTTATATAGAAGATACATGTGCCTATAAAAAATGGCTCTAATGATAAAATACTACTTTCAATCTTTAATATAAAAGTCAATTGACTTTTCATTTAAAAAATTAAGGAAACTAATTGACTTTTAATATCAAAATCAGCTTTTTTTAATCTTTAAAAAAAAGAGTTAATTGATTCTTATATTAATCACGGAAGTAGTAATTTCTCTTCAGGGGGATACAAAACATAGAAGCAAAAGGAGAGGTTTAGGAGAGGGGACCGTGAAGCAAGTGGTTCCAATCCATGGGTTGATTGGGAGCATTTGATGTGTTGTTAAAAGGAGGGTGAAAGAGAATGGGAATTTCTGGACCCAAACGTGAAAAGACAAAGGTGCATTGAATCCATGAAATTGGCATCTTCCTTCCTTCCTTCCTTCCTTTGTTCACATTTTTCAGCTATGACGTGACCTCCAACACCCACATTCAACAAGTGACTGCCGCGTAAGACACCCCTCTCATCAAAGGAACATATTCCATCAACACAACAGTACCTTCTTTTTCTTATCATTAAAAATAATAATCATCAATTCTCACAGGCTTCTTAAACATCAACTTTCCCCATGCTTATCATGTATAAACAAATACACATAACTTATGGTTTGGAGTCGTTGTTTAAATTTTATTAAATTCTAAATACTTCAAACGATTCAGCGTTTATGGGCCATTTTGAACCACATGCTGGTTTTTACCCCAATTCTAGACCATAAGGCGCACCATTTTTTTTTTAGATAAGAATGGGGCAAATAAAGGCGAACCAGCCAAACCAAGACCCATACTCGTTACAATCCTTAAGCTACATATCCACCAAATCTGGAGGGATGAGTAACAACAGCACAGAAACCAGGTGGTGCAGAAGGCCATGCTCGCCAAGGTCAGTTCACAGGTTTTCTCGTCAAAACGTTTTTACTTGTGGGCTTCACATAGCAAACTCATTTTCAAAAGACAAACTTCGATTAATTAATGAATATGCAAATAAACCTGACAAGTTTAAACCAGCAGTTTAATTGCCGGTGTTGGTATCTAGCAGCTTAATTCCCCTATTTGCGATGCTCAAATTCCAGACACAGACACAAGCGCTCAAGCGCGCGCACAGACACAGAGAGAGCTGTACTTACAATCCAAGAAACATTAAGGAACCCAAGATCAAAAACTAATGTCTAATCTCGCTGTGTGAATTTTCAAACTTCGACAAAATTGAAAATGATATGTAACAGACACAGATGCAATCTCTTATTAGAAAAGGCACAACAGCTACAAGAGCACTCGATTTTATAGAGGCATGCCGACAATTGTTATCTTCTCAATTTCCACGGTTGGGAAAGTAGGATCCCATGACTGAATCTGCAAGACACTGAATCAAGAATTTTCACATGAAATCATAATCATCCATGTCATCATACCGATCAACAGCCAAATCATCATCAGGTTTGTCAACGTGAAGCTGTTTTTTCTTGGCACCTGCAGAAGCCATAAGAATTTTGAATAGGCCATAAAAAAGACTGACAGAGTAAATGAATACACTATTTTAACACAAAAAATACATACCTGTCTTCTTTTTGCCAGCATTGGCCTCTTTCTCTGCTTTTATCTTTTCATTTGCAATTGCAGTGATTGAAGATGCAATTTCTTTTGCATCAGCTCCTTTCAAAGAAGTCATAGATAATCTCATCACTGACTTCAATAAAGTACCGTAATGATAACTTTTCTGCAATCCATCAATAGGGAAATTAGGATGCCACTCCAACAAAAGTATTTCATGAGGAAATGTGGAGGATTTTTTCTTTTAGTTTTTTTTGGGGGGGGGGGGTTGGGAAGGTGCAGTAACGCCAAACTTCATTAACTCACCTCAAAGGGACGGAGCTTATGGGAGATAAGCTCTGCATATTCCAAGAAATCATTCTCAGATTTGGGGATAAAATTATCAAGATTCTTTTCATCAACTCTCACACCAAACAATTCTTTGGTGGACTTGTAATCTGATTCCTCAACCAGCCTGTTATAGGGAAGGAAAAGTTAAATTAGAAAACAGTGTACATTTTACAGATATCGCATTCACAAAACAGGTTGCATCACTTACAAGCTGCAGTCAGAGGCCATTAAGAATAAAAATATTCAGTAGGATGTTATCACAGTCAACATTCAGTGAGCAATTTAATTGGCAACAGTTTGATTCTTGCCATTACCCAATACTCTTAATTAAAACTTAAAAGTTTCAGCACAATAAACGCTTCAAACCCCAAGAATTTCGACCTGAAGGAACATATTAGAAAATAGATGTTAGGACAAAACTTTTCATGAGCATTCATTTAATGGCTTTAACTTTATTATTCAGTGTTTTATTTTCTTTTACTGCAAATTGGTGGATTTGTATATCATCTGGATAATAATGGATCAAGAAGATTAAGGTAATCTTTCAACCTCTAACCCGGTCCTAGTGTTTTGGGAACCCACTCAAGTTAAACTCACACAAACAACCAGGGGCCTAGTTCCATGTACAGTGTACAGGTAATTAGCATTTGTTCCTTTCTTTTTTTCTGTAATAGACTAGCATATGTAAATGCTATTATGACTGTATTCTTTGCTCCCAAAACAAGGCATCTCTAAGATGAAGAATAGCATCGAAAACAGCATACCTTTGTTGGCGAAGCTTTTCAGACACAGGATCCAAAGGTTCTTCCATTACCGGTTCTACTTTTTTCCCCTTTTTTACACTAGCTTTGTCAGAAGACTTTTTAGAATCCTTCTCTGTAGATTTAACAGCAGGTGCTGCAGGTGCCTGACAAATTTTAACCCAAAAGGGGAATCATCAACTAAGCAAAAAGACCGTGATTTATAGAGGCCAAATCACTTCATCAGAGTAATAAACTAGCAATTTACTCATATTTATCATATCATGTGTTAAAACTCTACACTGTTACTAAAATCTAGATAGCAAAATCAAGGAAGACCATGTGACAGAGAGACTTCATGATATGTTATTTTATCATCTTAGGCAATAAGGGTAAAATATCAACTCTTGAATTCCAATTTTAAAGAAGCATGCAAATCAGAAGCAGCTAGAATAAGTCCAAAAAACGAGCTATATCCACCTTTCAAAAGACTGATGCATGATGAATGAGCTACACTACTTTCAACAATAATTTATATATAGTCATACCGGGGCAGGTTCATCTTCATCTTCCCATGAATCTTTCACATCATTTTCATCCATGTCTTCATCATCCCATTTACTTTTAGGTTGCTCTTTTGAAATAAGAGGTGGAATGTGCTCTTCCTCTGAAACAAATATGAAAGTCTTTTTCAGTGTGAAAAACAATATATAAACAAAAGAAGCAATGAGAAGCACTTGGGTTAAATTGTTATTATATTCATACTATGAGAAAATATGTCTTCTTATAGTCTTCCTCGGCTAACATTAAAGCTTCTCTAGCAGTTCCTTGCCGAAACAAGTGAATAGGATTAATACTTGTTTCAAAATTCACAATAGTAACATCTAAAGGGCCAATATTGTGCTCAAACTTAACATTTCAGGCTAAGTCAAAGTTGTAAATAACTAAATACTCAAACATCAGAGCAAACTTTTTAGAGACAGCGAAAAACCATACCATCAAACAATAATAGGACATTTTAAGCAACGAACCAGAAAGTTGATCACATAACTGTAATGAATTCATCCAGACTCATCAGCTTAGAGTCTAATTCAATCTAGATTAAATCCTTAGTATATCCCATTCCACTTCACTGCCTCGACAACTACAAGTGAGCCTTGGGAAATTTTTATTTGTATATATTGAACCAACTATATTTTTTCTAGGGGAAGGCAATTAAAGAACAATGTTACTTGAACGCACCTTGCTATGTTTTCCATCTCCAAACCTATCCTAGATCAATAATTAGCAGTAACTATCCTGGTTTCAACTATAAACATTGAGAGGTACGTCCAAACAAATCAAATATCCTAGTGGCCCATAATAAATTAGAAGATTGTTTGGAGAATAAAAATAAGAAGACCAACCAAAATGAACTGCACATCATGAAACTTGAGAGAATTTATTTAAAAAATATATATATGAGAAACATTACCCCAATCCTCCATGTGGTTTGGTTGTGTTGCGTTGTCAATAAAACAGATCAATATCTGAAAGCAGAATGAATGAATAATTATAAAATAGAAAGGCAGGTAATTAATAGAAATATAAAGACGTGCTATATATCAACATGGCAGATTTAAAGTTTCAGAAATTAAAAATTAAGAATCCCCAAAGAAGAAACTAGATTAGCCTTGGGTTCAAATTTACTGGGTTCATGACAATCTCCGAGGTCAAAACTACCAAAACTTCTGAGGAAGCCATGTCATGACAATTTAATTAAGAGCTTCAACAAATTATGCATCGGTTCCTTAAAGCAACACATTCAATAAGCACACTAATGTTCCGAGAACTCTCAAGAAAGGCATACCATAAAACTAATTAACTCTACAGCAGCCCTTACTGGAAAACAAGAATCCCTTATTGTTTACAGGCACTGACCAACAGAACTAGAACTACAGACTACAGTCAGTGAGTAACACTGTAAACTAGCGAGCAAAAGCAGAGATTAACCTCTAAATACTATACTCACTTATGGATCCAAGCCCAATAGAAGGAAATGCAATCGTCAGCAGGCGGCACCGTCAGACGGCAGAGTCAAGGGTCAAGGTGCTATGTCGATGCCGAATCAAGGACAACCTATTCACAACAAGAACGATTTTTTATGGCTAAATAAAAACGATTCCAAAGCCGAGAAATTCCACAACTCTCAAAAGAAAAATACCCAGAGAATACGTCAAAACAAATCAATATCCTATCGCAAAAAACCATGAAATCTAAATTAGATGGGCATAAGAAGAAGAAAAAGGATACCTGACGTAGGACGACGAGGAAACCCTAATCGGATGGCGGAAGATGTTCGGGTAAAGTAAAGATTTACGTTACAGTATTACAGATTAGGGCACAATGTCGATTGAGGGCAGAGCAGAAGCTCTTTCGATTAAATTTGGATTTGGTTTGTAACGCTACTTCTTACCACCAAAGTATTCAATGAAGATCGTACTTCGAACAAGTAATCCGCCGTCCCGAAGGAATTTGTACAGTTGTAGGAACGACGAAATGAAAATGAGAAGAAAACAAAACGGTGTCGTTCACGATATGAGGCTATAAATTTAAATTTATAATTTAGATGCCTCATAATTTATCGTCCGTTTTTTGTCAACCTCTCTCTCGCAGCATCAGTTTTTTTTTTTTTTCAAAAAAAATTGTCTTTTCTAAATATATATATAGTTATCCAAAAAAACAGCATATATAGTTAAAAATATACATAGTTTTTTGGAGTGAAAAAATATATATAGTTAACAGCCTATATATATAGCATAAATATATAGTTATCCAAGTTGCGAATCACATGACTATTTAGGTATTGTTTGTATTAGTTTTTAAAAACCGATTGTACATAATCTGAAATACGAGGTAAGTATATAAGAGAAGTTGTGAAAGTAATTATGTGCTATTGGCAAACAAGCGGGGGGTTGTAGCAGAACAAGTCCTGTAACTTGCCTTTGAAACTTATTTATCATTAGTATCATCAGCATCATTTCACAAAAACAGAGCAACCAATAAGAGACAGCGGAACAAAGGAGAACAGGAAACAGAGAACCATGAGGGGATTCCAAGGCATGTTTTGAAGGTATTGATGGAACTTGTCAGTTAAACCACAATGATCAAACACCAAGTTATCACCATTACACTCGATTATGGTTGAATCGAAGTCAAAAATCACCATAATTCCCGCCATTCAAAAACTGCACATAGCTTAATTCTTTGATAGACAAAACACTATCAGCTAATATTGTTGCTATGTGTGATGGAATGCTTGTGATTAGGGCATGGTATTTATAGGGAAAAAGCATCATGAAAACCACCGAGCCCCAGCTATAAAGGCGTATGCTTGCAGAGGCCAACGCCTGAGCAAGAGAAAAGAGAACAAATGACAGAAGAGAGAGATATCAGCAAGACAACCATAGGCAAATCACTGAGCAAATAAGGAGATGAGCGGTGTATGTTGGGGAGCTGCAGCAGCGATGATGAGCTAAAAACGAGCTACTGCAAAAAGCTGATTGAGCAGTGGTGATGTAGGTGCTTTGCAATTTAGGGCTCGATGGAGGTGCTTAAGGCTCGAGATGAGGGTTGGATGGAGGTGCTTAGGGCTCGAGGAGCGTTTGAAATATAAAGTTAAAAAAAGAATATATTGGTAAGACTAGATCAGACCATTTGATCCGAAACACCCAGATCCTTACCTAAGAGTTTGTTTAGAGACAACTTTTAAAAAGTGATTGTACGTAATTCGAAGTAAATATGTGGGAGGAGTTCTGTTTCGACCTGCATGAAAGTGCTTCTAGAAGCTGTTCCTAAATATGCTCTAATTCAACCTGAAATCTCGTTAGTCCATTTTTTCTTCTGGCTAGTAGATTCTTCATCAAACTGTTTGGATCAAGTTAAACCGAATTGGATGAAGCTACGGGTTTTTTTCTCAACCCTAATATTTTATCCTTTAAGGGTTTGTCTGTTAACCCTTAAGAATTATTTTTACATAAATTAAAATAAAATTTTTTTTATATATTTATTTTAGATTCCGTTCAGTATAAAATAAGTCTTACGATTGAAACATTACATGAGGTATGCGGTGAGCATGGACGGACTTGGGACCTTCAAATCTCCACTCTCCAGTCTGACGCTCTACCAGGTGAGCTATCCGGCTATCCCCCGCTAACTGATGTACAAATTTTAGTTTTTTTTTTTTATAATTTTCAATTACTTTTTTTTTGAGTAAATTAGTAAATGGTATTTTTGTTTTAACTCTCCCACCGCCATAATCCAATTTATCTAAATTTTTTATTTACAAAAAATCAACATCGATGAATTGATTGCAGAGGATGTTTGACAGGAGCATTCAAGAATGACGGCTAACGGCACGCATTGACAAGACAGCATAAGCAAATTGTGTCTTCTACTACCTATTTTGTTTGAAAAGGCCTCGATTAGTCATGATTTTGTAAAAGTAAAAAACAAATTTCCTGTGCCCAGTTTCTCATCATATTTAATTAAAAAAGTTAATTGATCTTTTTAAAAGTTAAAAAAATTATTTAATTGATTTACTTAATTTATAAATTAATATATACAATATAATAATGCATACAATAATTTCACAATATATATTACAATTAATTGATTTATTTATCTTTTTTAATCATTTTAAAAAAATCAATTAACTTTTATATTAAATATTGGAGGTACTATAATATAAAAGTCAATGAATTTATTTATAATAATAAAAAAGTTAAATATATCAATTTAAAGTAATGAATATAACTTCTTTAATTTTTTTTTTAAAAAATCAACTGATTCTTATGTTACAAATTTAAAATAGTATTGTAATGTTTTCATTTTGTGATACTACTAATTTCGGTCTTTAATATGAGAAGTAATTGACTTTAAT
>QFDD01120319.1:0-20982 GCA_006871305.1 Vachellia collinsii
GCATAAAAATAAAATTTAAGATGTTACAGTTTCAACAGGGACTTGGATATATACATTACCCAATTGCTGCTGAAATTCACACGATAAAAGCAGGTTTATAAGTCTGCAAGCGACTCAGGTTCAAGAAAGCTGAGTTGCACTCTGATTCCACTGAGGCATTACAGCTCCTACTGATGGATTATACCCGTTGAAAGAAGTGCCTCTCAAATTGCCTCCTCCATTAGGAAGAGGATGCCTATACTTTAAAAAAAAGGCATGGTGAAGGCATATACAAGAAAGCTGGTTACTGTATCCTTGATTACAAAATCATGATCAAGTAAAAACCCACAGCTGCTAGGGCATACAACTGGAACACTATTACTAATAGCAACTCAGTCAAGTTCAAATATTATAACATATCCACATTTCTTTTCGTAATTGTACTTCCCTCTAGAAACAGCAAGTTAGCCAAAAAAAATATATATATAAGAGCCTAGATTTACGCATCAAGATCTTATGTTCACAATTTTTTTAACATCTTCAAACAGGATGCATCAAGCCATGGCCGAAATGCTCCTCCTTGGGGCAAATGCTGCAATTTACACAGACTGTGAGCAGCTAATAAATATCATCAATGCATACACATTATGTAGACTTAGGAAATGATGCATTAATTGGCCAAAATTAGGAGTCAAAGTAGCTTAACCCAGATCTAAATTTTCAGGTTGTACGCTTGGAAATAGGTCAATCTCATTTCAAACTTTCTAGTTAGGCGCAAGTTTATCTTGCTGGGCTTAAAGCTTGTACTTAGATCTAATAACAAGCTCAAGCCCAAGCCTTAGTCTGAGTCGATCTGAGCCCAAGTAAAGCCAACAATGGAAGTGATAGACAGGAAATTATTTCCACAATTGAGGAAACTTTTTTGGGGAAAAAATTAGAAATATTTTCCATCAAAATAAATTATAAATGAAGCCAAGACATACTCCCACCCGTCATATATACCGAGTTACAACTAAACTATCATGTAGATCAATATATTGGTTAAAATTAGTTAAAAACAATAAACATGTAAGAGATTGTAAGTGATAGAGAATGAGTGGAAAAAAAACTAACGATGTGTGATTATTAATGTACAAGCATGTGTTAAATGGGGTTAAATATAGAAATAGTAAATTAAAATTTCAAACAAAAAGAAATTGTAACTTATATACCATACCAGCCCTATCCCAAAAAAAAATTAGAATTTATATATAGGATTAGAGGGATTACATTCTTAAAACAAGGAATTAACAAGAAAAGGAATCCCTAACGGAAGGCATGAGCTGTCCTGTGCTTCTCTGTTTATGTATGAAACAAGCCCTTCCTTGCCTTTTGAGAACATTGTCCAAATGGCTTCCCTTCCTTACCCTTCGTGCCCTTAAACCAATGAACAAACCAAAAAAATATGTACCCTTTCAACCATTCCTTCGTCCACCCCACTCCTTTCCATTTTCAAAAACATTGAAGATGTTAAAAGCCGCCACCTCAAAGTAAATAGTAAGAAATTAAATTAACCTAGTCGGTTCAATCCCCCATGATTCTAGGTTCTAGCTCAAAAATTAAACCAACATTGGCTTATGTGATAAATCAATGAACAGTGCATATGTGATACTTGTAAAAGGTCTTTGTTTGAAACCAAAATCCAAAATGGAAAGCCATCCCTCTGCCCTTAATATTCAATAAGATTGGTCCAACTTCCCTCCGTTCTTTCTCTTTTATGTCTCTGCATGTGTGGCCCTATTCCTATCAGTCTGAAACAACATATCCAGCGCACGTGAAATTATTAATTTACCTTCAACCAGTAAAAGAACCCACGTAGGAGAAACAGAACCTTATGTGGTTCCTTAACTTGAATAATTGCATCTTGTAGACCTGCAAAAGTATGAATAGAATTATTCTGCTACAGGTCAATTATGAAATTCACACCATTGTGCAAATCTGATAATAGGGAATTACACATAATAGAAGAAGATGAAGACTTGGGACACATAACAGAAGACATTGCAAAAGTAACTAGTAAAATCAATTTTGCATCAGGTAAGTCTATTAATATAGTCCATCACACGATCATTAAAAAGCGGCAACACTCTTTCACAGAAATGCAGCAATGAAGTCCCTCTATCACTAAAAAGTCATGGTTCTTGAATAATCATTGACACAAATAAAGAGGGAAAAAATTACGCCTTACTATTTTATCTTTTTTATCCAATAATTAAGTCATCAGTTCAAACTTTTACATGAGTTATACTCAATGCAACCACACTTTAAAATGGGAAAAAGAAAGAAAGAAGGAAAGAGGTCACTGAACCTTACCACTGTGCATTTTAAGATATGATGTTTTATTATCATCACCTCCCTTTGGACGATCTTTTGTCACCCCATGGCGCATTTCTCTATGTTGCACCTTTGTTCTTTCCTGAGATGCTACTTGCATAAGTTTATCAAGCTCCTTTTGGTCATAAGGTCTTTCAAGTTCTTCCATAAGCCCTTTTCTATACAAGCTGTCTTTATGGTTCCTTTCATCTGCAGGGCACTAAACACACCAATACATATAAAAGAAATCATTAAAAAAAAATTGTTTCTTAAACATTCTAATTAGGTGGATGTGTGCAGTTGCAATCCAAAGGACATATCATGAATATTACAGTTATCACTGCCCAAGAAAAAAGATACTTACAGATGAATAATAACTTTTCGAATACATTGATGGGCCGTCTTCGTAATGTTGACTAGGATCTAGAATAATTGGTTTGGAATCAGTGGAGCTTTGATCATATTCCTCCCCATATGCCACACTGACACCATTTTCAGGCATGTAAATCAAATTGTCACCATCTATACTAACAGATTTCAGGAATAGGAGGTAATTTTCATCCATAATATTGCACAACTCTTTACTGTAGCACTCGGGTTTCCTAAACAAATGTGTTTCTTCTGAATTCTTCCTAACCTCAGAATTGAGATATATTTGCCAGTCTTCATCCACAACACCACCCAACACTTTACAATGGCAATTGTTCTTGGCCACATGATAATCATCTGAAGCTTGTCCAGCATTAGAGGGTTCAGCTGCCTCATTGCAAACTTGTAAATTCCGCCTAACAGCTGAACATTTCTCTTTTGAATTCTTCCTAACCTCAGAATCCAGATATATTTGCCAGTCTTCATCCACAACACCACTCAACACTTCACCATTGCAATTGTTTTTGGCCACAAGATGATCATCTGAAGCTTGAGCATTAGGGGGTTCAGCTGCCTCATCGCAAACCTGTAAATTCTGCCCAACAACTGAACATTTCTCTTTTGAATTCTTCCTAACCTCAGAATTCAGATATATTTGCCAGTCTTCATCCACAACATCACTCAACACTTCACTGTTGCACTTGTTCTTGGCCACACAATAATCATCTGAAGCTTGTGTTGAATTGGGGAGTTCATTTACCTCAAAGGGAACTTGCAAGTTCTGCCTAACCTTGGAACTCTTCACCTCTGATTCACTTCCCCAATATTTTATAGTCATAGCACACTCTGACATATAAACCAAATTGTCACCTTCCATCCTTGTTGAATTCAGGAATAATTGGTAATCTTCATCATCACCCTCACACTGAATTTCTTTATTTACCAAGTCATGCAATATCCCTTCTTGTCCTTCATACTTTACACAAAATAACTGGTTATCAACAAAGACTTTTAGTACGTATGACTTATCATCTTTCCTAAAATTTTCCAAGAACATTTTATACTGAGAATCTGTGTGATCATCATTACCACTGTCAAGGCTTGTGTTAACATCAACATCAGAAGCAATAACATTATCATCGCTGACGAGATCAACATGGAGAAAACCTTTATCTGAAAGGAATTTGTAATCCTCATCCACTTCTTCCTCCAAAACATGACCACTATTCTCAGCATTTTTCACAACTTGATCGCCACAACTCCCCACATTTTTCCTTTTAGCATTGGCACTGTAATTGCGTTCCATCATCTCACTGGCGATGGATCTTCTCTTCAATCGCCTCATCAATCTAATATCATATTGAGGAACTTCCCAATTTTCTGTGAGGTGGGAATATTCCCGCTTGATTATTCCTTTACTAGGTCCCATTCTACTTTAAGCAGAGCAACCCCGCTTTTCTTTGATAAGGAAATTCTCTCTGAGAACATTAACAGACCCAAAAAAACAAACAAACAAACAAGAGATAAGCAGATCATTCATCACCTTGAAGAACAAAATAAAAGACAATATTTTGTTTTTTTTTCCGGAAGGGGAACTCACGACATGCAAAGACTATGAAGAAAACCAAAAAGAAGGACAGTTAAGCAAAAGCGAAACTCAAAGTCGGCCACAAAGAGAAGCAAACAGATATTCTAAAAAAAAAAAAACGCTGGTCGCCAAAACTATAATAATATTCCGATCATTCATCGACACCGTAATGGCGTTCAAGTGCTAGCCTCAACCCCCATAATAGACGCATAACAGAGCAAGGCTAGGGCGCTCCTGACACGAGAACCTACTGTAATAAGTTCAAGAAGAACCTACCTACTGAGAATCGAAGCTTCAACCGCGGATCCAGAAGAAACCCAGATTGTTTCTCGCTTCAATATTGGGAAACGGCTTTGTTTGATGAATGTTGCTGAGATCAGAGCAAAAAGAAACTATTGTACGTTATAACGGTGACTCAACTCTGCAGTCGATTCGTGTGTAACACACGGTGTGTTCGTCATGCTGTTGAGTTGCCCGCGCAGAGAGACTACGAAAGGAAAGCACGAAACGGTTGGCATTCTTACCCCGAAGAAAATAAAATGAGAATTTTGAAAAAAAACTATTGTCTTGTTATGAAATTAAAAAAGAAAAACAAGAAGAAGATAAGAGAAAAGAGAGAGAAGCAAGAGAGTAAAAGTAAAGAACTTTTTTTTTACTTTCCCTGTAAGGGGCAAAGTACACAAGGGATGCTTTGTATTTATAAGCATAATTTTACTATATTAGGGTAAATCAATTCTATAATTATAGATGATACTATTAGGATATATAAGATCATGAGGAATATGGAAAGATAAAGACATCCATGTAATATTTATAACACCCCGTTTGAATATTCATGACTGAAGCATGTGCCAGCCAAAAGGATGCTGAGTTCAAGCCATGGTATTGTGATGCAATAAAGAATGGATACCAACAATCACAAATTTTATAAGAACAAAGAGGAAACAGTTTGAAGAGAAGGATACTATAGAAGAATGAGACCGAAATATTTAAAGTTTGTTTGGATCAAAGAATTGATGTGAATGGAAGAGAATGAAAAAAAATTTTAACATGGGATGTTTGGTATATACATTGAAATGAAAAATAATTTAATAGAAAAATTTTTGTTTGGTTGAATTAAAATTGTGATAAAGTAAGTAGTAAAATTGTATTAAATGAATATATTGCCTTTAATAACAAGTAAATGTAAATGAAATTTAAAAATATATCTATTTATTAAAGAGTATGTTGTACGTGCTTTCACAGTCTTCTTTCGATGAAAAAATGAACCCTAACCAAGATATCCTCAACGAAAGAGCCATCAACAGAGTTAAAGCAATGGATGCATCGACTGATGTTATCAGCATAGCTACAGTTATGATCATTATGATTTTTTTATTTGGACTATTTAAATGACATATGAGTAGTTGATAGCTAATAATTGTCGAAGGTGTGTGGACTGTGGAAGATAAGGGGATACTTGTTGACATGAAACTTAGAGGATGATATATGAACAACAAAGGATTCACAGTTGGTTACTTAATGTATATAGAACAGAGGATAAAAGAAAAGGTTCATGGGTGTGGCTTGAAAGGCAATACTGATATACTCCATCACATGAAGAGCTTGAAGCCTAATTGGGTAACAACATTTGACATGTTGTATGGTCCCAATGGAAATAATATTAGGTGGGACAATATTACAAATTCATTTATTTTAGAAGAAGCTATGTGGGATGCATATGTTGCAGTAAGCTAGTTCATTTAGCATATATGTGTATTTGTTTGATATTGTTTAGTTATTACTGATATGGAATCCATTTTTTGCCAAGTTCATCGTGGAGCTACCAAGTTTAGGAACAAGCATTTTTCCAAACTTTAGAAATTTATGCATTGTGTAGAGAATGATGGGATAAATATATGATGATGCATGTGCAACTTGTAGCTGCAACAAGGAATCATAATTTGTTGTATTTTGGTTAATTAATTCTCTGTTGTATTTTGTGTTACATTATGATTGTCGTATGTAAATTTGTGACCTTCAATCAATAAAGAATCACATTACTTTAAAAATCTCTCTTGATTATCAATATAATTAGTGACTTTGACTAGAAGCGAGTTGTGGGTACCACATTGGTAAGAGAATACTTGTAAATAAATAAATAGCTTTGTAACAATGAGGATTAAAACTTTTGACTATAAGCAGTTCATAGGTACATCATGGTTAACAGAAACTCATGGTTAACAGTAATAGTTTAAAGGAAAACTATTCTGGAAATGAACAGGTGATGGGTAATTAAACACCTAAACTTACTTGCATGGTTACATAAATAATAAAATAAGTTAGAAACACTTCAAAAATAACATTAACAATACAAATAGTGTTCAAAATACAATAATATTGGAACAAAATACAACCACAATGTATAAAAGCTACTAACCATTTCTTAAGATCTTTTGAGGAATCTGAAACTTGAGAGGAAGATTCAACTACTTGAGGCATAGAGGTATTTGTAGGATTAAGAGATGACTTCAAATCATGAACCTGCTGTTCTAGTGAATCCATGCAGTGTTTAAAAGTTTCTTGAAGCATATCAATAAGGGATGAAAACATTTGTAACCATTCAAACATAGCATCAAGCTTTTTCTGAACATCATCACGAAATGCATTGTAAGCTTGACCTAGTCGTCCTTCAAACCCATCAAATTCCTCTCTAAAAATGTCTTTAACATGAGCACCATCAAAGGGTGGGACACCAAAGGGTTCAGATGATTGAGGTGTATTTCCCTGTTCAACTTCAGTTCACTTCACTCTAACATATGCAAATTGTTTGTAAGTTATAGAGATGTGCATCCTATAGAGATAGATTGCTTTGAATCTAAGGATCTTGTTTATTCTATCTCCCTTTTCCAAGTACCAAATGTTATGGTGATTTAAGATGTAGGAAACCAATAGAGGATAGGGAAATTGGAGCTTAGGTGGACTTTGATTCAATCACCTTCTTCATCTCCTCCAACATCATAGCTCAAATGTTTCCATGTTCCATAGCAACTATGGAGGCCAAGACAAGATAGTCATACTCATTAATGTGAGTGTAGTTATGACATTTATTCACCATAAGCCCTTTGCCTATATGTAATAAATTAGCCTACTTATAACCGGTAAATCTGTAGGCTTTAGATAAAGGACACTTCGATAGTATGGTTTCTTTTTCACTAGGTCATAATTCTCCTAGGCAACGTATTTCTTCATCTCATATCCATCATCAACTTCATTTTGTAAGAGGACATTTAATATATCAAGTGATAGAGAAATTTTGCATCCTCTTATTTGTGTATAAATGTAGTACTCAAACTCACCACTATCCCTCCTGACTATTGCTTTAACTCCATGTTGCAGTTGAAATGCCTAACTATTTCAGGACTATATCGCATATTAATGCTCAACCAACTATTGTAGTAAGCAAAATATGGAGTCAAATCAATTCCTATTTCATTCTTGAAATAATCCAAATCCAAAAAAACTATTGGACAAAAGTTTGATAAGCGAAGTATTTGTTGTACTTATCTTTGTCGGTCCCTATGTTGAGTGACCCATTATGCATTCCATCTGATGGGTCCAACAAGTGTGGACAACCTTCAATCCTTGTGTACAATTTATTTGACACATTCTCAAGTTCAATGATAGAGGATGCTAAAGGTGGATCAATTGTCTATTGAGAGTTTCAACTCTGTTGTCTAAGTTTTGTACATTTTGGTTGTCATAAGTTATATTGAGAGGATGGAAGTTGAGTTTGTTTCCTCTTCCCTGGTGCTAAAAGTGGATCAATTGTCTGTTGAGAGCTTTGACTCTATTGTCTAAGTTTTGTACGTTTTGGTTGTCATAAATTATATTGAGATGGTGGTAAATGAATTTGTTTCCTCTTCCCTAATGAGACTTCCATCGAGTTTGAGGTTGCTTGTCCTTTGTGTTTGAGGTTCCTTGTCCTTCTTCTTATTTTGTTTATCAACATTTGGCACCTTCATTTGAGCCATCCTATCAGTTAACCCAAGGAAAATCATCATAACGTATGAGTCATCAAAACTTTTAAGTACTTAATCAAACTTGAAGATTATATTTGTGAGTATGGAGCAAAATGAAACACATATGCTCCTCATATAGACATTTACTGCCAGAAATTGCATCAATGTTTCCATTGCATCAATGGAATACAATGTAAATACAGAAAATAGAAAAATAGCATCAATAACAAAAGGAAAGGTGATAAAGGTTGATAAGAATGGTAGAAATAGAGATAGACAAAAAAGGAGAGAAAACAGTCTCAATGTTGAATATGAATGCTTATAATAAAGAAGAAGAAGAAGAAGAAGACATCCAACCTATTGAAATTGGAACTTCAAGTGGCATGGGTGATGAAGCCTTCAGAGATGGTGGTTATCGCGAGTTCTGAGTGATGGTGAAATGGGAACTTTGAGCTATGTGGGTTGTTGAGGTTAGGGTTTTGCACAATAGAAGGATGTTTTAAGGAAGGAAATAAATAACTTCTCGTTTAACCATAAGTCGCCCATGGTCAAAGCTGCTGCCTATAGGTTACCTCATTTGAATGAGTTAATAGTTTATTTGAATGAATATAAAAAAATACAATATGTATCTAAAGTTCCCATTCAAATATCCTAAAAATGTGCATTTCATTCGGATGAGGAAAGAACACATTTGAATGATTTGCTAAAAGATTATTTTGTAAAATAGTCCTTCATTAGAATGATAGTTGGCTTCATTCGAACGAATATTAAATATTGGAATACACATCTCGAGAACTCATTCGGATATTCAAAAGATGAAAGCTTCATTCGAATGATATACAAGGGTAATTCGAATGAGTATTAAAAAATGTAATACTCACCTTGAAAAATAAAGAACCTCAATCGAATGAGATTCAAATCCATTTGAATGACATAAAAAATTTAATACTCATCTCCAGACTTCATTCAGATATCTAGAAAATGTGTACTTCATTCGAATGAGATTCAAGGCACATTCAAATGAGTTTTCAAAACTTTTAAAGACTTGTATCAGAATAAATGAAATACATATGTTTCATTCAAATGGAAAAGCACGACTATCAAATGTGGCTCCAAATTTTCTTCTATAGAATTGCAGATAAGACTTTTCATTTGAATGAGGTACTTATTCGAATGAGATATACAAATATCAAATTCTCACTTCATGATTAATTTCAATTCTCTTTCATTTTTCAATCTTGAAATCATAAAAAATATGGAATACAAAATTATCCCCCCTTGTTTGATGATGGAAAAACCTTTAATGATGGAAAATGCATTTGAAGACAGATTTTTGGAAAATGATCAATTCATAAGGTTTAAAATTATTCTAATCCATAGGAACACATTTGACATAGCAATATGGCATTGAACTTAGCACATTTCATATCATTAGCCATGATATAACAGTACAGATACATAAATTTAACAAAATGCAGCAAAAACAACAAAATATATCAGTAGTGCATAATAGAAGTAATACATACGCAAAATTTTTGTTAGTTTTACAATATACAAAATACATTAGAATGCAATAATTATTGACTAATCTTCTTGTGAGTTTTCTTTCTCCTCTGACTTTTCTTTCTCTTCTAATTTTTCATTTTCCTCTGACTTCCCATATGACTTTTCTTTCTCCCCCTTTTTGGCATCATCAAGAAGGGTGAATAGGGATGATAAAGTAGGTTCAGTAGAAGGTAATTTTGGTGGAGGAGGAGGAGGTACATTTGAGGTTTCTTGACCAACCTTTTCCGCTGCTTCTTGACAAGAGAATATAATTCTCAAAGCAAATGTCATTCAAATCTGAAAATGAAGTACAAAAACAATGGTAACATATAGGCTACCATAAAACACTCTAAAATAAAAGACCCTAAGCCTTAATTGCTATAATAATGCCTTTATTATTATTGATTGATTTGATTGGCACCATTCAATACTAAAGAAATTAGGAAACTACTTAAATATGAAGCAAAAGACAATCTTTGACTAAATGACCTTATTTAATGCAAACAATCCAGGAAACTATTTCATAATGAAATTGCATCAGATTCGGTGCATAAGGATGTCTTCTAGATGCTTCTTGAGTGCTTTTAGATGTCACTTATACTCCTTCTCCAAGGCATATGCATGTCACATGATATGTTAAGTGAATTCTTCAATCTAGACATCACATGGACCTTGTACACCAACTTGTGGGGCTTCTAACAATGTAATCACCACTCTTAGGCTTTTGTTGATCATATTAAAGGATGCCTCTTCCAAATGTATGGGTTCTAACTCTTTAAGCTCTATTATAAGGAAATTCAAGGCATCTTTTATAGCTTCATTCCTTGCTCTTGTCATCGAGGTCTCCAATGTCTTGTAATGGGTCTTTTAGGATGTTAGACCTCCACTGTTGAGTTTGGATTGCCTGCTCCATACATTGTTCTTCACTTGAAGAATCCTCATTTCTTGACTCTCCATCAGGTTCTTTATTTTCAAGGTGAGTAATACACTTTTTAACACTCATTTGAATGAATCTCTCATCTTCTAAATATCCGAGTGAACTCTCGAGATGAATATTGAAATTTTTAAATTTCATTTGAATGTACCCTATGTTTCATTCGAATAAAGCCCTCATCTTTTGGATATTCAAATGAGCCTTCAAGATATTTATTCGAACATTTAATACTCATTCAAATGAAGCCATACTGTCATTTGAATGCAGAACTATTTTTCAAACAAATTTTTCGGTTACTCATTTGAATACATTATGTTCATCCAAAAACAACGTTCATCTTCTAAACATTCAAATCATGCTTCAAAATGGGTATTAGAATTTATATGTCATTCAGATGAACACCTGCTATAATTTGAATGATGTCTTCTATCAGACATTTTTTTTCAAAAGCACATCTAAATGTGTTTTTTTCTTATACGAATGAAAAGCTCTCATCTTTTGGATATTTGAATGAGAACTCAAGATACATATTGAAATTAACTATAGTCATTCGAATGATCTTACTTACTCATTTGAATGAGGTACATTATTTTCAACTATAACTAATTGTTATATATCATCCGAAATTGAATTTCTAGCATCCAAATTAAGTTGTTCTTCTACAACTATTTTAAAAACATTACATTCGAATGAATCATTAATGCTTTCAAATGATGTGGTAGTTGAACGACTATAAATTGTCTTACATTCATTTCTTTATCTTTTTGAATCAATTTTTGGAAAAAGTTGTAAGTTTACTTCGCTTTTTATTACACCCAATTCACAAGCCTGCACTAATAGCATCTACTCACGGCTACAACCAACCTTTGCCTACATGCACATGAAGGGTAACTCATGGTTACTAGAAATAACAAAATAAAAGAGAGTGATATTTGAAACCCAAATCTGCATTGTAAGAAAGAGTTCCTTCATACATACATATATAACCTTAACAAAATGTTGTACATTGTGGCTGTCTCACATACATTAATTGTCTATACAAAAAATATATATTACCATTCTAAAATACCCAAAAATGTGTGGAGTGATCACAACTTATAGGTTCAAATTTTATGTCAAGTTAGTTTTGTACCATAACTAAGATGTTTAAAAGTTTGAACCAACTTATCATATATAATATACAACAAAATATAAGCAGCATCCACAACACATCTACCTATTTACCTACTTTCCAAGTAAACTAAGTATCCAAGAAGGTTTGAAATGAGCTGGAATCTTTTCAAACACATTCAACAAGCTTTCAGACTCAACAATTTTAATATGCTCTTAAATTGTGATACTTTCAACATTCATTAACTCTATATGAAGGTTTGCAGGCTTAGCTTCCATTTTCACTTGATGAACTTGTCAGGACATACGACTTTTAAGATTATCAAATACATGCACAATCATTTGGTTCAAAGTAGTAACAGCTTCACACAACATTTCAACTAATAAGTCCGTGTTACTAGTTCTACGTCGCTTTCTAGATGAGGAGAGACCTCAGTATTAGTGGCAATTATGTCATTACTAGCATGTGATAGTTCAATGTCAGCAACAACAAGATCAATTTGTGGGGAATTAGGAGTCTCAATTTCTTCTTGTTTAATTTCTTCTTCCATTCCAACTGGAGTATTACAGAAATCACCAGTAGCTCGATCTTTAGACCACACAAAGCATAACTCTTAAAAATAAGCTAAACACTTGTTTTTAAATGTAGCAGCTTTCTTGTGCACCTACCACACAAAACATATCAACACTTATACCAGCACATTTGTGCACTCCCAAAACTAAACAATACAGCATATGTCAATTAATACATATATTAATATATTCATCCTATAGATCTTTCTCAACGACCACACATTGTTTTTTTGCATCCCATCCAAAGCCAGAAGTCTAATGCCATATACCATGTCATAAACAATTTTCCAACACAGCTTTATGGTCTTAATCCGTGATAGAATGTGAGGATTGGCTTTTATGCTACAACCAAGTGCATTCTCCTCCATCTTAGACTCAAGTATCTTAGCATATCATGGCTTGATTATGTTTCTACCATAAACTTCTAAGTTCTACAAGACACTAAACAAGCAATTTATCTTCATCCAAGCACCATAAGTGAAATTTAGAATTCGTAGCATCCTCCATTCTATACCTCAGTACAAGACAATTATTATGGAATTTAGACCACCAAATTAATAACATTTGCATAACATATATATAATTACAAATCATGTTCACCTTTATTTAAAAAAACTTATTAACAATGTCATTTCATTTCATTAAAGTCAAACATGTAAAAAATGCACAAATCCTCAACAAATAATACAAGATTCAACTTCAAAATCAATCTCTCTGTGCCACATATGCATTGAACATATCATTTGCCAATCAATCTCTAAAGTTGTTCCAACTATTTGAAGTATCCATTGTTGAATGGGTGCATTTTCATCTGTTAGATTAGGGGGTCAAATGATTCTAGTTGTTCATCTAATGGATCAGCTATATTCTCTTGTCAAATGAGGTTATGAAGTAAACAACATGTCACAATATATCTGTTCTAAATCTTGACCGGGTAATATGAAGGACTTTGAAGAATAGACCACCGCAACTTAAGCAAGTCAAAGCATCTTTCAATCACATTATGAGCATATGAATGACTCATATTGAAGCACTCATAAGGGGTTTGGGGTTGGTGTCCTTGTCTCCACTCATCCAAGTGGTAGCATTGGCCTTATTATAGGGCTAGAAAGCTTTGATTGTTACTATAACCCCTATCGACTAAGTAGTAATTTCCTTAAAAAAATATAGTGTTGTCACTTTCAATTCATCAACAACAAATGATATCCAACAAATTAACAATAACAATTCCCCATTAACACACCTAATGGTACTTATAGGCCATGTCTTCTCCTTATAGCATCCCTCAGAACTCAGCTATTAGCAGCCGAGCCTTCCCATTTAGGAAACACAAATATGGATTGTACATCTGGAGAGCATACACCCAACACATTGATTGTTATATCCCCTTTTTTGTTTTGATATCTACCCTAGTACAAGTACTTGTACACATATATAAGTACCATCTAGTGCACCCAAACACCCCTACCACAAAACAAATATATCAACATATAATTTACATTTCACACATATGAAATCATAGAAATAGTAATTCCTTACTTTCAACCATTTCCAACATTCATTATTTGAATCCTCTGGAATTGGCTCTAGTGTTTTCAGAAGATCAGATTGCAGTTTCAAAGTTGCATTTAATACAACCTTAAAGTATTTGCTGATTGTTTCACTAGATCTTCCAAACTCAAATGTTTGACTCTATTTTTTACATGATGAGCTAAAATGTGCAAAAACATTACTACTTGCTCATCCACTAGCATATGCCTTGTAGATTTCAAGTCACCAATTGTGTCTAGCATATGACACAGTCAATCAAATGTCATGCGATACATCCTAATTTGGTTGAAGCAAGTTCTATCACTACTATATATCATTGCTCTTAGGTTTGCTCTCTTGGCATGAAAATCTAATCTAAATGAGCTATAAGGAATTTGCATGCATCTACGGCTACTTATAACCATTGTAACAAACATTGTCAAAATCAATTTCATTATTGCCACAACCAATACTAAACATCCAGCCGGTAGCCCAAAAAAATATTCATCCTCCATCGGCTACAAAGTTTTCGAACATACATATATATATATGTAACATACAATTATAACCAACTATTGCCACTGAGAAGATAGGGTCACACAACATTTAAATAATTCTTATTAGTCACAAGGTACCTATCACATGAATCAGCTTAGTGGCATATACTTTGACATATTTAAACTCGTATGTGGCTGATGGTCACGTAAGTTTTTCCAACGTTCGGGGAGTAACCATTAGGTACCTATTAATTTCATATAGTCAAAGCCACTGACTTCCAAGTAAATTTCAAATGTCTGACCATAAGTTTCTTGTAGGTACTTGATGGTTACAACATATTTAAATACTTGTCCCTCTTAACCATCAAGTACCCGTCACTTGCATCGTATCAAAGCCACTTACTTCCTATATAGTTTCACATGGTTAACCAAAAGCATGTTAGAGGTAACTTATGGTTACACAAGCTTGAATAAATTTTTGTCTTAACTGTCACGTATCCATAAGTTACATTTGGTTAGCTATTCAAAGCTACATTGTCTACCATGAACACAAAAAAGTTGCAGCAAAACAATGAGCACTACAAGTAACAGAGGAAAGATAGACATTGAGAAGGTTGATAAAAAGAACTAACCTTGATGCACCTCATATATGGAAAATCATAGCCCTTTCCCTCAGTTCCTCTCTTCTCCGACAATGCAATGAGTTGCTTGTTTGCTTTCTGAAAGCACAGTGACAAGAGTTATGTTTCAACATAAGATGGAAAGATTTTTACATGCAATCTCAAGGGTAAATGCATCTTTTGGCCTCTTCCATCAGCCGCTTAAATTTGGGTTCCCACCATTTTTTGTGGGAAGAGAGGTTCTTGCATTTGAATGAAAATGGCTTCCCACTATTTTCCATCTCAAATGTCTTGCCAAACTGCCATCCAATGGAAAATGTTGATTTTCCTTTTCCATTGGCCCGTTTTCTTTAATCCAAACAGGCCCTTAGTGAGCAAGAGGCAGAAGAAGAATATAGAAAAACTAAATGAAGAATGGAATGCAAGGGGGACAAGATGCATACCATAACAGGCAACAAAGGTGAAGTTTGGAAGTTACTGAAGTACAGATGAAGGAAACAGGGAAGGTATACTTTCTGTACTAACGGCATTTTAGACAGTAAAATAATTGAAGTGGAAAACTAGTTATGGTAAAATTATATATATTGGAGATGGAAAAGGAAAAAGAAACTTATGATTGAAAGATTCTATAAAATTTTTTGCAAAAGATATTTTACTGTTATGAGATGATTGGACAACAATTTATTTTTATTTTAATTTGATTGTTATCTTTTATTGCAATTGCATTCTAAATTAATTCTCATTTATTATAATTGCATTCTAGAATGTTCTCTCATTAATTTAGGATTGAGTTAAAACTTATAAATAACATATTAACTCTTTTGCTTTATACGCCTTATTATTTGAATAATATTTACTTTTCCTCCTCCTCTAGGTTCCCGTCTCTCTCTCTTCATCTCATCGTTATTGTTCTCCCTTCTCTATTCTCTCTCTTCATCCTCTCTTTCTCTCTCTTCTCCATTGCCCCATTAGTGTCCTGCATCAATAGATTTATATATATATAATGAACAAATTGTTACACAAACAATGATTTAATTTTAAATTTCCTCCCTTGCAGAACCCCAAACCCAAAATAAGAGCAGTGCTGAAGCACGACTGAAAGCTATTGCATAATTCTCCCCCCCCCCCCCCCTCTCTGTGATATTTGTATATGCATGTACGTGTTGTGTGTGTGCAAAAAAATACAATTACAACATGACTGACCTAACATAATAACATTTTGAGTTCAATAACTCATATCATGTGGAACTAAATATAAATCTACCATCTTTCATCTCCTATCCAGTTATTTTTCTGTTTTGGACCTGTAGGACCTTCCTCGCCATAGAGTTCCAAAGGTAACTTCTTGCATAAGCTTTCCAACGAATTCCGAAGCCTGTGAGGAAGAGCACTAAGTATCTTATCAAGCTCAGTTTTTGAACCATAGACAATCTTAGGGCCCCACTCTCTCATAAACTGCAACCATGGTGGCTCAGAAACAACACCATCACCAAGGTATTCAGCTGCAACCAGCTCGTAGTGAATGCTTGAATCCACAAATAAATCACTACAAGCAGCATCATTCCTAATACCAATCCCTAGCTTTGAAGATCCCTGGATATAAGTCCCAGGATGGGGGTAGGAAGCATGACCATCTTTTGATGAGTAAACAATAGCTTTGTTTCCATCAATATACTCCAACCCATAGGCATCCACCCATTCACCACCACTGTGTTGTGAGAAGTATATACCCCAGAGCTCTCCATTGAAGTTGCATATACGGAGTGTAAAATGCTCCCAGTCACCCACATGCTGTCCGATCCTGCTAAAAGCTATATTCATGATTCCAAATTTTAGAGTGGCCGGTCCATTAAAGGGGCAAAAGACCCACATTGCAATGTCTGTGAAAGTCCCACCAAGAGCAGGCTTCACATGAACGTAAACCTTTGCACTCTGTAAGTTCCCGTGTTTTACAAACTTCCTTCGTTCATCACTTGGTAAGTCTATCCAAAACTGACCATCACTTGTTCCACCACCCGGCAGGTTTGAGCCAGCTACATCAATGCTCTCTCCAAGAGGATCACCCTTCCTGTATAATAGCGCTCCATTGTTGAAAAACCAATCAACAGAAGATGGCAGGTAAGCTTCCTTGGGATGAAAGAAAACAGTAGGTCCATAATGCTTAATAAGTGCATGAATTTGGTGGAGATTAGGCATTGATGCTTGCACCGGATTTAAATTCTTCAAGCATGCAACAGGGATCTCATCTCCCTTACTACAATGACTACTGCAGAAAAAAGTCCCTACAGAGACTCCCTTCCCCCACATTCCACGGTCGCATGGTCTTATGCTCCAGACTTGAAAGGAAAATTCAGGAAATTTATAACCATCATCTAGTATTATGCAGCAAGGTTCACATTTATCAGTAAGGTCAGACCGAACACACTTCATATCATCCAACTCGGGTTTGTCAGGTTTATTAGAAACCAAGCAGCCAAGGGCCTGATAACCTTGAGGAGGCTGGGGTAGCCAAAAGTAACCACACCCACTCAGCAACTCCTCACTTCCTGCATCTGGACTCCACACTAAAGTATAATCAAGGGGATTCTTAATAGCAGGTAACTTATCATGATTTGAAATATTAATTTTTTCAGGTGAATATGCTTTCACTTCTCTAGCTACAAGTACAAAACCATGTAAGGGCTTGTCCGTGAGTTGACAATAGTGACCAAGGACATGGAACCCACCAGGTATTCCGACAGGCTTATAGAATGCAACACCTTTTCCTTTGTCCAGCGTGACCTTGCTGTTCCAAACAAACTCAAACCTAGTAATCTTGAAAACTTCTAATTCTCCAAGATTTACAATACCAGAACCAAAACCTTGCCCTACAAAGGAAGGTGCATAAAAGATTAATCAACAAGGTAAGATATTTTTTCAACCAAATTGTAAAAAAAAAAAAAGTTATCTTCATGATTAAAAAATGTCCCTCAACGACATTGGTACTCGTGTATTTTGGTATTATTCAAGTCACAACTTGTCATCCCAAGATATTTCTTGATAACAAGGTAATACTGCAGCTTCAACCTAGCAGAGTACTTCACAGACAAATTCCCTAGAGAACCATGTTTTGACTAATCTTCACTGGAAATCATAATGAGACAAAATAATTTTTCAAATATAGCGCATACAATAGGTGAAATTATATGATAGACAGGAAGAGCAAGTTTTATCAATCATATAACAGGCAATCTAGCTCAAACTCTTCAAGCGGCAAGGGTGGACAAATAAATCTGGAAAGAAATAAGAAAATTTATGGTTGAAATTCCACAGTTCAAAACAGTTGTCAAGTTGGCATTAAATAATTTAAGGAAATTTAGAGAAAGAATACTAATAATAAAATATGAATAATGAATACACCTATTTTCGTGCCCATTGATATGCAAGACACATTAGACACTGGCATTGCTCCAGTACACTGACCATTGAAAAAAACAAGACTCTAAAGAGCCACATCCCTGAGAAATAAATATACAAATTACTATTGACCAAATATTTGAACTAAGCAGCTGTCTGTAAAAAGGAAATAGAATAGCCCCCCAGAGGCTTAAAAAGAAAGAAAACCAAAAAAAATATTTCCCACTCAGTTGTCTTCATAAAACCTAATACAACAAAGAAATCAAGGATCTAAAGAACCATATCCCTGAGAAATAAGTTTACAAATTACAGAAACTTACAGTAGTGCAGTGATTGTTGGATTGGCACACTACTCTCCTAATCAAAGCCATACTCCAAAAGTACAACAGATGTAACCTCTGAAAGAATCAACGAGGTCATTTACCTTTCAGTGCAATGATTTTATACACCATACTACCAATGGATAATTTACTTTTCTTTATCCTTTAAGCTCAAGGCTACTACAACTGAAAGCCAAAATAAATATTGAGGAGTGGAAGACTAGATAAAGAAGAATGGACTAGTGAAATAGAACTATAGGAGCCTTTCCAGCTATCATTTAGACACCTTTAGAACCATATCACACAAGCCTAAGAAGAAATCGATGAACAACCTCAAGGACCTGAAAAATACTAACAGTATTCAAATGGATATTATCTGCAACTGAACATGGAAAACTAAAATCTCCTCCAACATACATGAATTCCCTCATAGATTTGATATAGATAATTAATATCACACTCAAGAAAATAACCGTCACCTTGGCTTAAAAGAAGGAACTAATAATCTCAAAAGTTACATGCCCTATCTTGACCTCAAAAATCAAATAACAAAGTTGCACCCAACATTCTCAACCAAATAAAAAAAAAAAGGTTGAACCCAACATTAAAAGAATTAAAGCAAACTATTTACCTCATCCCCAAACGGATGCCCAAATTACAACATCCTTCCCTCTATTTTGAATCCATCAAAGCCAAAAGATGATCAAAATACCCTCAACAACAATACAATTTCTATTATTTAAAATATAACTTATTGGAATATCTATTTCTTGAGTTTTATTTTCTGTTATTTATTTTTCTATGAAAATCAATAAATTTAATTGATTCAAATTTGAAAGAGACAGTTTAATATTGGTCAAATATATATCTCATATTTATTTTACAAGTAATAATAAAAATAAATATATTGACATTATGGTCCCGACAAGTGTAGTTGTAACTTATCTTTTATTACTTAAAGATGAATGTAACACGTTACTCTATTTCAAAGATGGAAGAGCATTTTACAATTTAGATGTCTCTCAGAGGATGAAAAATGGGAACCAATTTAACAAGAATTAGTAATAGCAACATTTGCAAAATGAGTGACAAGAATTGTTGACATTATTGTCCACTCTCCACACAGACATAGAATCAAAGACCTTCAAAGCCCTAATACGAACCAATCTGAGAGACAAGCCCCGCACCATAGGATGGAACCCATAACCAATAATAACAAAAGAAACAAATTTCACAGCAAATGTCTCTCGACATACATGGAAAAAAATCCAGAATTGGCATCGTATGACAGTAAGAGCACAGATTAATTTACAGAAAATAGAACAAGAATAAGTAATAAGTAAATTATAATAAAATGATGTTACCTTGAGGCCATTCCGGAATCGGAGCCGGAAGAGAAAATAATTCAGGCTCGGGGGAAGAGGAATAATTAATTCTATTCCACTGAAAGCACTTGAACCAAAGCATCTCCTCCGAATCCAGTAATCAATTCCGCAGCAAATGGTGCTGAGGCTTTGATTGCTCAAGCATCAAAACCGATCACTAGTCACCGACCTCCATCAGGAGAGCATTCGTGTGAGATTAAACAGTCATTTTAGTGGGACCTTCTTCCATGAAGAATTTTTTTTTCTTTGCCTATTTGCCGATCGATTCATCGAAAGTAAAGATTCTTTTAGCTTTGACACTCCCTTGTGAATTACATATTCTGCGATCGCTTTCAATGTGGTGAGGGAAAGATCGTTTTTTTAAGTGCGTGCTGGTTGATGATTAACCTGACAGCATTTTTTCTGTTGCTAAAGACATGTGGTGCGGTACACTTATATCGGGTCGGAGGATGAAACGGTCGGGTTGACCCATTTCTTCAACGGCATTTTTTAAAAAAAAAAATTATCCGACCCCACTTGAATGGAATCCATTTACACACCCAAATTAGGAGCCCTTTCCTTACTGAGAAGATCCTTTGCCAAAAATACCCTCATCAAAGGCTCACCACCAACGGTTGGACTTCAGGTGTGTTTTGAATTAGTGGTGGCGAAAATGGCTTTTATTTAATCTGATTTTTGCAAACTTGAATTAGGATCAAAGTTAGATAGTATGATACAATTTATATTTATATTTATTTTCATAATAAAAAGTCATTTTGACAAATTTAGAAGCTGTTCAATCAT
>QFDD01120320.1:0-17496 GCA_006871305.1 Vachellia collinsii
TTTGTTTGGCGCCAGCACATAATTCCTCTTCATCTATCAATTTTCGAGAGCCCTACAACTCCAAGGCATATGCATCCTCATGGATTGTATCAGTAAATATTCTGGAAAGTTAGGAATGCCTTCGAATCCATTTCAATGCCATTCTTTGCAAATTCTCCCAATTCCCACGTCTTCTCTTTATTATCCATTGCCAAATTGCAGGAGAATCCAGCCACCACGGTTTCCACTGGCTACACCCACAATCCGAATTTCATGCGTTTCCGTCAGTCGCAAGAGTAAATCGAATGACAAATCCGAAGCTCAAGAGCTGGTTCGCTTGCTTGTGGGCAAGTTTAGTGACAAAGAGCCGATTTTGAAGACATTGAACAAGTACGTGAAGCTGGTAAGAACTGAGCACTGCTTTCTGCTGTTTGAAGAGCTTGGAAAACATGATAATTGGCTGCAATGCCTTGAGGTTAGTTTTGTTCTTTCAATCGTAGAGAACATCTCTGTAATATAAATTAGTTGGTTCTGCTTTCTGTACTCTTTTCCAATAACTGATAATGAGTTTTTCTTATTGGTATTTATCTGCTACCATATCTCCAAGATTGGTAGTGCCGGAATATTCAGTGTGTGGGAGTGGGAGACAGCCCGAATTTGTAGGTTTTTAAACTTGGACATCAATTTGCTTTTCATGTGAACCATTGAACATTCTCAGTATACCTCATATTACCAACAAATTTTTAGGAGTCGCATTTGCCAGACATGGTTTTAACAGAACTCCGCCACACCACTCTACTAGTGAGTTTCATTGGCTCATGGTATGGTTAGCCGATACATTATGTACTGAAAAACTACTCCACATGACCATATAGGACTTGCTGGGCATTAAAAGAAAAGGGGAGCTTGGAAAATAGCTATGATATTTTACAATTTCAGGAGTTATGTGCTTGTCTCAAATTATTTAATATTCAGGTTTTCAGATGGATGCAGAAGCAACGCTGGTATGTTGCAGATAATGGGGTTTACTCAAAACTAATATCAGTTATGGGAAAGAAAGGCCAAACCAGACTGGCCATGTGGCTTTTCACAGAGATGCGCAATACTGGTTGTCGCCCTGATACTTCAGTCTATAATGCACTTATCACAGCGCATCTTCATTCACGGGATAAAACAAAGGCTTTGGCCAAAGCTCTTGGTTACTTTGAGAAGATGAAAGGGATGGAGCGATGTAAACCCAACATTGTAACGTACAACATTCTGTTGAGAGCTTTTGCTCAAGCTCGGGATGTAGATCGTGTAAATTTCTTGTTCAAAGATCTCAATGAGAGCATTGTTTCACCTGATATTTACACTTTTAATGGTGTCATGGATGCTTATGGGAAAAATGGGATGATCCGAGAAATGGAATCTGTACTCTCTCAAATGAAAAGCAATCAGTGTAAGCCTGACATAATTACCTTTAATCTGCTCATTGATTCATATGGGAAAAGGCAGCAATTTGATAAGATGGAACAAGTGTTTAGGAGTTTATTACGCTCCAAAGAGAAGCCAACTCTGCCTACATTTAATTCAATGATTTTGAACTATGGGAAGGCACGTCTTAGAGATAAAGCAGATGATGTTTACAAAAAGATGACTGACATGGGTTACAAACCTAACTTTGTCACATATGAGAGTCTCATCTATATGTATGGTTTCTGCGATTGCATTTCCAGGGCCAGAGAGTTGTTTGATGGGCTTGTTGAGTCAAAAGTTAATATAAAAGTTTCAACCCTAAATGCGATGCTGGATGTTTACTGCATGAATGGTTTACCAATGGAAGCTGATTCTCTTTTTGAGAGGGCAAGAAGTATACAAGTTTTTCCAGATTCATCAACGTATAAACTTCTTTATGGGGCTTATACTAAAGCCAGTCTGAAGGAGCATCTAGCTAAATTGATAAAGCATATGGATAAAGATGGTATTGTCCCTAATAAGAGATTCTTCTTGGATGCTTTGGCTGCTGTTGGGTCTTCATCAGCAAATTCAAAATCTGAAAGCGCTGCTATTGATTCAAGCAAGCCCCAGGGTCTTACAAAAACTCAGCAAGAAATGTAGTTGGCAGTTCCTGCGAGTGAAACTCCTAACCAATATATCCCACTGGAGACTTGCGTGGCAGAGTGGAGCTCACATGTATGATGATGGTATGTAATATCTCTTTGTCCACTTTTTAGTTCATTCTAATCTGCATTGGTTTTATTTTTCTGAAGAACAGATTTTTCATTGGTACTCATTTCCATCAATCAATACCCCCCCCCCGCCCAAAAAAAAAAAAAAACTCCCTAGAAAATATTTTTCCTTGAAAAAACAGGGTTTCTCTGTGGCACACCGAATTGCAAACTCATAGTCTTGCTGTTGGGTTTAACAATAACCAACGCGCAGAAGACTTTGCTTCAAAACTTTTACAGTTTAAAATTGAGGTGACATGTGCCTTTTCCCTATAGTTCTCTGGATTGTTGTTTCATAACTGATGTGCTACTGCTAGTGTAGTCCATAAACTATAACATCTCAAGTGTAAAATTGAAGTTGCGTGTGTATTTGACAACAAACTCCCAAAATAGTCTCACTGAGAAACCTGTTGGACTCGACAGCCTTCCTATAACAGTTTCCTTCATTTTTTTTTATCTGCCTGCTGACCAAATTCAGTTGTCATATTTCAGGATCTGTTCTCCAATAATCTGACCAACAACACAAAGTGCTGTGTCACTTGATATGTTTAGAGCACACTGGTCATAACTGACGGAGTTTTGGGGGCTATTTGCTTCCAGGTATTCATTTTTTTAATTACAAAAAAGCCTTCATGCCAATTGTCACAAACACTGGCTAGGGAATCTCATATTGTTACATGAGCTCCATTCTTCTTTGCTCCCAATAAATTAATTTGTTTATTGCAAACCAAATCCTACCCCATTGAATCAAGTTTGGTCTTTAAGGTGAAGTACTTGTTTGGTTTTCCATTTAAAACAGGCTCGAAAGCTACCATTACATTACTTTAGGTGCTTTTCACTAAGATCAGTTGGTTTTCAGACAGATACGAACCCTGAAACTATGAAACATACCTCAAATCGTGTATACGATGACAGAAGTGAGGCCATGATGGAGATATAAAACAGCTGTATTACAAATGAATCATTGGATCGAATTTGGAAATACAGAGCGTTTTTCGTATTTCCCTGTATAAATTCTAGTTTTTGGTCGTTTAAAATATTAGTGTTTTAGAGTCCCTTTAACTAAATATTACTTTATGAAGATTCTATCTTTTTTCTAATCATTTATAAGATCAATATTTTACTGGCTTAAATTTGATCATTTATAAGTATTTTTCCAATTTTTTTGTCTTTTTTTCAGTTTTTGAGCTGTTGAAATTAAAATCTTAGTAGTTTGTATTTATTAATTTCTTTATGATTTAAAGTTTTAATAATAATTTTGAAAAAGATTAAAATCTGAACCGTTAAAATTTAAAATATCGATATAATGCTTAAAAAAAGGGGAGAGAATCATCTCCAGACATAAAAGCTTAAATTAATATCAATGATTTATTTGCTTGGATAAATAAAAATACAGCACTAGAATGTTACGTAGGCTTCCTCAAACATTGCATAAACCAATCTAATGTTAGCGAAGTAACCACTGACTCCCGCAACACGCCCTCCCTTCCCTTCTCTCTTTTACAGTGGACGAAGTTAATTATTTTATTAGAAACCTGTCCAAAAAGAGGTTTACCACCAAAGCATTTTTCATGAAACAATACACCCATACAAAACATTTTTGTACTCCAGTATTCAGAACTCTTTGGCTCCAAGGCAGAATTGATTTTGTCCGCATCATTACCAATTTCGTGGAAGCTGGAAGGCGTCCATATTTACATTTAGTCAATCTACTTTGTTGTCAGGGGCAACTCTGTTGTCAGGGGCAACTCTGTGAATCTGGAAAATAGGGGGAAATGGCAGTTCGTTATGGAACCCTCATTTATTGTAATACATGAAATGTGATTGATCGGTGCACATTGAGATATTTACTACTCACTTCACTTGTTCTTGAACCACTGAGCTACTCAAGATTCAGCAGGCATTCAACACTCTTCTGATTCTGCACATTAAAATGGATATCAGAACTGAAGAACTTGCGGAATTTCATAACAGAAGTGAATACTCTGCTTTTGAAAGAACCATTGAGGTGGGGAATTGGGAGTTCAGGGAAATAAGTAGATGTTAACAAAAGGCAAGACAACCTCTTATTGAAACAATGCCATGAACAATATATAAAAAATAGCTCGATAAAGCATTCTTCATACCGCGAATGGCTTCCATATTATTTTCCTTGTAAAGGCCGAGGGGTGATCCATGGACAGAAAGAAGCATCTCGCCAGGTTTGGGCAGCCTAAGTGTTTTGGGTGTCATCCCAACGGACAATCTTTGACTACTCACCTACAAAAACCAAACAAATTAATTTCTCCTGCTTTTAGAGATAAAAGCCTATCTGGAAAATCCCTTCAGCTCCAAATTACTATTTGATGGCCACCAAATACCAGAGATCGCAAAGAGTTACAAGTTGCTTCATCTTTATCTAGATTCCCATGAAATCAGTTTCTCCAGATTTGGCTACTAAGATTATATTAGGTCGTTGACCAGATTTCCTATTAATAGCTAAAAATGCAGCTTACCCTATCCGTAGTCAATTTTCATCAGTTAAGCATCTGGCCCCAAAAAATTACTGTAGTTCGTAGATACATTCAAGCATAATGGAAGGGACATGAGAAGGGTGCTCCTTCAAGGATTTCATATCCTAGCTTACAGTCTTACATTATTTTCTGAAGATCTTGGTGCAGACTAATTGACATTTGGCGGTTGATATGCATCAACGAAACAATAATTTTGTGTCATAGAGCTCAGTTATATAGCATACAGAGAACTGCAAATTATTTGCGGACTATACTCAAATAAATGATGCAAAAATTCAACCCCTTTCTAAGCATTGTCAAGGATCAGTGACTACTAACAACTTGAAAATAAAGAAGCCTGATAAAAATGATGGTGCAGAAGCAAAATCCGGAAATGAAACGAGAGGAAGATAATACAAAATACAGACCCCAGGAGTCTGGAGAGCTTCCTGCATTACGAGAGTCTGAGCTTCAGATGGCTCCTCCAAACTCTAAATAATAGACACGTCAAACAATTAGCAGAGAACATGTATACTCATATTTTTTACCAAAATAATTTTCAGTTTCTGGCATAAAATTAAAGCATAAACAGAACTTACAAAATCTTTGATATACAAGTTATCAGAACCAAGAAGACTTGTTCTTCCTGCCAATAATCAAATAACCATAGTCAGGCATATTCTATACCTCAAAAAGGGAGTGGTTCAAGCATGTATAACATATAGTAACTACCAGGCTTGCTAGAGTATTCAAAGCCATCCATAGGAGGGATTGCAGAAGAGAAGTCAGGGAAAGCCATGGACAACCGTTGCAGAAGAGAAGCATGTACATCTCTTCCTTCAGCAAAGCTCATGGACATCCTATTGTCTTTACCATTCCATCTCAATTCAAACTTCTTATTCTCTTTGTCACTAATAACTGAAAGATTTGGGAGAATTTCTTCAAAAATTTTTAATACCGGTGTCTGGAGTTGTTCCTTGGTAAAATACGACCGAAGTAACCGCAACTCAGTCAGTAAATGTTCAACCTCCACATCACGCACAGCCCTAATGGCAGCAGCTTGTCGCTCAACTGGTAAACAAAAATTGTTGAAGTTAGAATTAAAAACTTGCTAAAAATAATGTAGAAATCTGCTGATCTGGAAAACAGCAATTCGTTGGATTACAGTCCACAAATTTGAAGCCATACTATTTCACTTTTTCACACGTAAATAGGCTTCAATACTCAATTGGATACTATACTAATTTGCATAATTACAAAGGAACAGCACGCAGAAAAATATACCCTCGTGGTTTATGAATTGAGCTCGTTGCGATTCAATTTGACTCTCCTTGGCCTCGCTATTGCCATTTCTATTAGTTTCAGGTGACGATTCAGTCTTTTGAACGGTTCTCTTGACTCTACGTCTAGCCATTTTCACACTAACGAAACAAATCTCTCACTGATCCAACGGCTGCCCCAGAAAAAGCGCATAATCAATATCAAGGTAAAACTGTTGAACATGAAACACACTGAAGACTAAAAATCAGAGAAATGCAATTAGGGTTACAGAGTTCTTACAGCGCCGAGCGATGATATCACAATTTTGGGAGGGAAAAGAGCCTGCGGCTCTGCGAGAAGAAGAGCCGAACTACAGATTGAAGTTTTTGAACGTTAAAGCAGGACGAACCGAATCGAATTCTTTATTTTAAATAAACGTTGAAATTTTGAAATCTTCGGAGGAAGAAATCATGAAGACTAATATAAAAAAAAATAAAATCATGAAGACTTCTTTTAGAACGAAAATTATGGAGTGGGCCATCGGTGGAATTTGTGGCCCAGAATAAAACGAATCCAAAGTACTCTGGCCTAACAACATATTGGGCTCAGATCCGAATATGGAGTGGGCTTGGACATCTCGTTGATCCATTTTTAAATGACAAACCTAAAACACTTCAAAATCCAAGCAAAAAAAAAAAAATTCAAAAAAAAAAAATTCAAGCACAGCACAGGTAGGATTTGGTCTATGGCCCAAGGAACTAGTCCCCTTGCAATGTGACAAATAAATATATAAATTTTTTTTAAGAGATATGTCTGCATTTAGTATCTAAAAATATATCAAACATGATTATTTTTGTAAAAAAATATTTATGCTTAACAAATTAAAAAATTACACAAAGGCTACAGCACCAATGTGATTGGATCTAAAATAAATGATTAGCTTTTACAATATGATGAATCAAATTTTGAATTTTTATTTGACACACATCTACATTTAATGGCCAATGGATCTTGAATATTATTGTTTCCAACAAAGTATAGCTATAAAATTCAGTTTGGTATAAAACTAGTAAAAAAAAAAGTAAGAAAGTCAATAGAAATAAGAGAGAATTTATAAAGAAAAAAATTATGTTGAGATATTTGGCCCCAATTAAGTTCTATTTATTATTTTAAAATTTCAAGACACTGCTAATTTTTATTTAAATTATATATTTATTTTATTCTTAAAAAAATTCAGCGTAACATTGATAATTAAAATAAGTTTGGCAATTAGAACATGTTATTAAAATTTAAAAAAAAATTCTGAAGCATGAATCATATTTCTGTCACATAAAAAGGACAAGAGGGAGAAGCAATAGCAAAAGTTTAGGAACAAAGTGTTATGGATGAGGATTGCTACGCATCATATAAAAGTCTGTGCGGGAGCTTAATCTTCATACAGTCATTGGTAATTCGTTCCTTGTTCTGCGGATTCTCTTTCACACTACTTGGCTTTGTTCCCCCTCGTCCTTATTCCAGATTTGACATTTCAATAATAAATCCTTTTTTTTTAATTGAAAATGACAATTCCTAAATGTCCATTATCTATCACAATTCACAAGCAATTTTCATGCTAAAAAAAGCAAGGCAACGTTCTCCACATTTGAGGCTTTTTTTAATTCTCTATTAGTGGAACAAAATAGTTGTGTTAAAAAAGAGAAGCGAAGCTCGAGAATGGGTGGAGGTTGCAAGTAGATGATAGTTTAGGGTATACTCTACATTTTAAGTCTTAACTTAAAATTTCGACAATTAAAAAAAATGGAATAATGCCAAAGACTTTCCCTCCAAGTGTGTGTGTGAAGAATAATGCTGAAGACTTTTCTCTATCTTTTATGTATATATGTAAATGTATATCACTAGTAATATTACCTTAAAGATGAATTGAATCGTTACAAAATATTTAATTTAGAATATAAAAATATGCCATTCTTATCACAAAATTTCAAAACTAACAACAAATTAGAATAATGCCAAAAACTTTGCCTTGTAAAAATGAGAACAATGACAAAGACACCGATGGTAACATCACAAAGATTACTCGAATTGCTGTAAAATATTCAATTCATAACATTAAAAATAAATAATTCTTGTCACAAAAAAGTAATCAGTTCTTACTAATTTATTTTAACTTATCTGAAATATCATATATAAAGAGCACGGTTGTAGAAAAAATATGAATAGACTCTGATTTAAACTCTAAACAAACTCTTCCTGAAAGCTCCTAATTCAACTCTAAAACCTATATGTATATAGTGAATAAATAATAGTATAATGTAAATGAATGACGAGTGTGACTAAAGGGTAAATTAAAATTTTGAAAGATAATTGAATTATATTATTGAAATAATTGAATTAGTGTACAAGTTTTTAGTAGAACCACACTCAAAGGGCTAAGGTTTCCAGCTAGTAGCTAATATGTAACGTTCTCTATTGCTCCTCGCTCATTTTGTTTCTCCTCCTTGATCTTTCACGGCGCTTTTCTCTTGCCCTTGCACGTCCAAACATATATAGAGCAAGTTTAGGAACAGTTTATAGAAGAACTTTCATATAAACCGAAACAAATTCCTCTCACATACTTATTTTAGAATTGTGTATAATTTCTTTTCAACGTGAAATCAAACAAATATATAGGGGTGTGAGTCTAACATCCATGGCAGAAAAGACAAAAAAGAAGAAGGATGCAAAAAGAGAAAGCTTGTTCAGCTGAGATAGATATTATCTAACACTCAATCAAGAACAAATATGTCTACGAAACAAAAGCTTTCCTATATACAATATACACCTTAATCACATTTACATGTCCAGCTCCCGCAGAATCACTGACACAAGAGATTATGAATAACTCACTAGCAATAAAGAATATACACTGAACCTGCCACATCAAAGTGTCTTTTATTCACAGATTAAGACTTCCTGTTCATAAAATGGCCAGACATGTCTACAACTTCATTACACAAGACTGCAGGGAAGATTTGAGTAGCCTGGACCACATATATAGTACACAAGGTTTTGCTGTTTCATGGGGAGGTAGCGGTGGCCATGGTCATATCTTTTTTCAACTTCCATGCTTGTGTTCCTGCTGTAGGACTAGTTAAGCTGGTTCCCGAGGACGATTAGCCAAAATTGAGCTCAACGATCGTAGGCGTTGGAAATATTCGCCTACAGTAAGCAGGTACCGAGCAGCTTGACGGATTGTTAGGATCCGAAAAACTTGCTGCAACGTTTCCTGACGAAGATGATCAGCCTGTTTGACATCAAAGCATAAGTTTTACTAATAGCCAAGCAAAAATAATACCACCCCATCTATAATATAAACCCTAATTGACTTTTTTGGGGATTAGTAAAACAAACTGAAATTTTTATTATTTTTCCCAAACTAATTTACTCAACTTATAAATTGATATATAATCTAATGATATATATAAGTATTTCAGAATAAATTTAATCTATAAAGTAGTTTATTTAACTTCCTTCGTATCTTTAAAAAAAGTTAATTAGAATTTAAATTAAAGACTGAAGGTAGTATAGTTATATATATATGTACTCATTGTAGCAAGTTAGGTGGAAGTTGATGATCAATAATGACATTCATTAACAATATGTTAAGTCATTATGATATCTATAGGCATGCATTCACCAGGTCCGTGGTCATTCTTGCCTCTACTTGAACGCATGCTGATAAAGAAATTGCCAAGACTTTTTAACCTCTAAATTATTCAACTCAAGAATGAACACTTTAAATTTCCGACCTTGGAACTGTTCGGTTGATTCAAAGTCACCACAACCCTCCAAGAAGAATTAAAATGATGCAGCCATTGATTTTCCTATTATAGATGTGAACATAATTATGCGATATATGAATTTAGGCATGCATAGATACTATTTTTTCACACCTTCATTGAATCCAATGTTGGTAGAACTGATCCACATAGGAGAAAGGAAGCAAGACTACATATTATTGTTAGAATAACATCTCATTAATGTAAATAACATACAATCTATATCATTAGTATAGAAGCAGATATTATTTTATCAAGATATTATTACATCATTACGAGCTATTAGTACTAAGGTTAGGGATGGAAAAGCAGGCTAACCCGTCTCAACCGGCTGGAACGAGCTTGCATTTTGCCAACCCGAGCTCGCCAACCCGTCAAAAAAATAATAATAAAAAATAAAATAAAATATAATTAAAATTTTTTTACTATACAATATTATTTTATTTTGACTCAAAAAATAATATTATCTCACTACATCTCCTTATAATTTAAAAATATATAAGTATTAATGTTTTATTGTAATTTGAAATACAATATTATAGATAGTTGACATAAAAAAATAAAATAGTTATGATATTTTTAAATGTATTAGGTGTTGTTTATCCTAAAAAATAGAATTTAGTGTTACTTTTTTATTTTTAAAAATATATTGAGATGAAAAAATGTACCAAAAAAAAAGCATATATCATATTATTTTATTTTTTAAAACATATTATTTTATTTTATTTAAAAAAAAGGTTAGGCGGGCTGGCCCGCCATAACCTGCGGGGCAGGTTAATAGAGCCCCCCAATGGGTTGGCATTTTGCCAACCCTAATCCGCCAAATTTGGCGGGCTGGCAGGTTGGGTCCGCGTATTCCCATTACTAACTGAGGTTCATCTTTCTTCTATAAGTACCTCCTATGAAATGCAAATCATATTTTCTATTTCTCCATGATCATAAAGCGGCTTACCTAATTCAAACGGGGTAAGCGTACATGCAAGAGTAACAATGGAAAAATACAAATGCTTTCAACAGAATTCTCAATGGAAACGTGGAATGTGAATCACATTCTTATAATCTTTTTTCTTTTAACCTGGCTACCGGTAATGACATCAAACAAGTTCGGGGATGCAGAGTGTGCACGTGAGTCCAATTTATTCGCTTCATTTAGCATCACTTTTCTCATTTTGGATTAATTGGATAGATTTCATGCACTTTTCCTTAGTTATCTCTTCAAGACCTTATCCTGACCCACAAAAATGGGGAAATTTCTAGGGAAAAGAGCTATGCCTGAATTTGTACCTATTTATGTATATGCAGTAGACATGCATGCAAAGTACAGTCAGAAAAGTGTTCTCTCGAGAAACATGTCATATGGTGAAAGCTGAACGGAAATTTTTCACCAAACATGGAAAGTAAAGGATATCAAGAAGGTGGAGCTCATTACCTGGTTTACAAAGCTCACGAGGGCTTCCATTTTCTCCATTGCAGCAGCCAACTGAGGAAAACAAGTTCCTTCAACTAGCGGTCCAGCTGCTACAGTATCACCAAGTGTTTGCTGGAGTTTATCCATACCTTGAGAAAGGGCATCTTCTGCTTGCTGGCAAGATTGTTCGAGGTTAGAGATATCAAACCGTTGTTGCTCTGTCAAGGGTTCAATTAGAGGGGCAATGACCTGCAGTCAAAATGATTTGCTTTCATGACTAGTATCTCACAAGCTTTATGAAACAGTGCAAAGTTATTGAAGGCATCCCTATAAAACAGTTGTTTAAATACCAAGTGCAGGTATGCTGCTGCAATTCTTTACTAAGGCACGAAATCAAGAAATTCGGATCATCTAGTTGTTTAAGTCTAATGCAAAGTGCTAGCATTATATTTTTACCTTTTTCGTGTGTGTGTGTGTAAGACAATTTATTGAACTTCAACAATTTATCGAGACAATTCTTAATAAACATGCTGAAAAGTACATGGTTAAGCTTTCAATGAACAGGGTGGTGATAAGATCAAGGTGATAAACAAAATGCAGGGGGAACAATAAATGGTAAACTGCTAAGGACCACCCAGAGAGATGTAAAAGATTCTTCTTCAAGGAAAAAAGATGAGGAATCCAACTATTTCAACCTTATTTCTTCGTGAAGGGAGAGAAAGCGGCGGTGACAGCAGCAAGGTTTATTTATTGCTTGAAGCGTTTATGATCACTAAGTACTAAGTGGGTGCTTCTTGTTCAGATAGAAATGTTGGTAAGAACCTCAAAATCAAGCAGGGCAAATATTAAGTATTTGGGTAAAAAGAACAAAAGAAAAAGCACTGGTACAGTAAACAAGGAAATCATATTTTCAAAGCAATGACATACGCAGACAGATACTGTTCTTAACTTTGTTCATTAAGTAGATATGAGATCTACCTTTAGAAGCTTAGAGGGGCGAAAGCCTCCAATCCACATGAAAAAACGCTCAGCTGTAGTTTTCCACATGCCAAACATCACATAGAAAACATCTGCTTTTGCAGCAGCAGACTTCTTTCTATAGAGTTCAAAATAGTGATTCATTATACTATCTACTAGTATCCTGAGCTCCATGTCACTGATATGAGCATTTAAAGCATCTCTTAGTTCACAAATCAGTCTATTTTGCTCTTCAACCCAGTGTCCATACTCCATCTCAAAGGTCGTAATACCTGCAGAATTGTTAGGTTGCTTGATTTTAGAATGCAAGAACCAATTGGAAGGTAGCGGAGCATGAGATGAGAAACCTACTCAAGGAAATCCAAGAATCAATACCATATCAACCAAAATGAAGCACATGAAGTATAAATCATAAAGCATACAAAGAAATTTTCCAAATCAAGTTTAGAGTTGAACTTGCATTTCAATGAAATTTTGCCAAGGCTGGATATAAGACTTACATTTAGGACATATTTAACGCGCAGAAAGTTTGTACCTATTTAATTGGCAATTTATAAAGGCAGTAGCAGAGTCGTGTACAATATCAATATCTGTACCATGTAAGAATACAGACAAACGAAAAGAAGGGACTTTAACCAAAAAATAGATAAATATTTTGGAACATGATAATGGGATTGCATAATGCATATTAGGCTGAATAAATCATAGACTCGTAACTCTGGCCACGGCACAGAGAGACAGCGAAGTTTGGATGTGCAGCCATGGTCCAGGAATCTGGATAATAAAGTGGAAGTTCAGAACTTCAAAATTGGTTATGACTTAAACCAATGGGACAAAATGAATAAATAAAGAGATCATGAGAGCATTATATTATTAACCAAGATGTGGAATAGGAACAGAAAAATTTAAGGGCAAACCTGAATTAACAGTTCCAGCAAAACCCAGACTATTAGAATCCAAAGCCCCACCCATACATAAACCCTGCAGTTTTATTCCATCAAAACTTGAAAATAGTAGAAAACTTATAATGAGAAATGTAAAATAATATACTGAAAAAGAGTACAAGTGAAGTTCATCTTAGCACCTGTTGTCTTGCATGGTTGAGCTCTTGCTCTAACTGGATCAGCTTCAACCGACTTGATTCTAATTGCTGCACATAGGCCTGAAAGGGAATATCAAAAACCACATAAAAGTTGGTATGCCAAAACAATTATCGCCCATATAACTATCTTGCAATGCACAACCCTTCCAACCTTTTTCCGCAGACGACTCTTACGAGCAGCCTCCCGATTTTGTGCAAGACGTCTTTGTATCTGCGTGTCTTAACATCATTAACATCAACCTACTTTTTTCACAATATAAGCATCAAACAGATATGAAAATATATGAATGCATGACAGGCATCTGAAGATGGAACCACTACAGATTCCCAAGAGAGAGTCTGAAGGGATCCGTAATAACATGCTTTCCCTTGTTGTCCTTAGCATATCTGTAAAGCTAGAGATGGAGACTAGAGAAAACAGAGAAAGGTTACTTTTCCCCCATTTAGGGATATCCTCCCCGACATTGGGTGGCCTAGTTTAGGAGGAGGTTCTACATGGCACTTTTCCCTACCCCTTCTTAATTTATGCCTAGAATTCACTCATCCTCACCAATCACCATAGCCAGGACTAGAGAACAATAGCCATCACATTAAACAACTAATCCAGATTGAGCAATAGAACTTCTATATGACAGTATATACAAAGAATCAGTGATTATGAAAATTTCATGATCAAGAAACTCCTATTGAATTTAAGAATAAAAAAATATCCACATTTGCATTCAAAGACTGTTTCAATTGAATATTGCACTTGCCGGAAGTATTATATGTTCAACATAATTCAGCAGATACCAACCGCTCCCAAAAATATAACCCTTTTTCATTTTTCTGTTGCTGGAGGTCAAAGAGGAAGGAGAGGGATGGGTAGTGGGTTTTCATAACATGCTCTCACCTTATCGACAGGTTTATTAGCTTCTTGGCCATACATCTTGGACGTACCCAATGTGTTATGAGAAGCATCCTCTGACTAGGTATTAAAAAAACAAATGAGTTTGCTTAGTAGGCAGGATGGGCATTCTCGTTTGCCAGTAAAGAAAGACCGGGGGGGGGGGGGGGGAAAAAAGCTTGAACTTTGTAAAGTTGTACCTGATTGATTAACTTCCCATCTGCTTCACAAATTAAGGCACTTAAATTACCATTGCTTTTGAAATTTTCTTCCCACATATTAATTTGTTGGATTGGATCATAAACACCCATCCTTCTTGAGGAAACAAACTGTGTGGATGGAGAATTCATGTTGTAGGCACTGATCAGCGCAGTATTTCAATCAGCACCCGTGACATGCACATAAATAATAACCTGCTGTTCAGAAGACAGAAAAGCATTTCCAGGTGAGAAAATAATGCTTATCACTAGGACTCTGTGAACTATGAAAGTGATTGACTAGACCAGAAGAAATATCCAATTATATGATTTAACCAATTGAGAATTAGAAGTTACACTGCTAGATAACATGCATGTACAGATGGAAGCACTTTAAGAATTATTTTTCATATAAAAAAGTTAATACTAACATATGTTCCATGGGGATCAGCCCCAGATAGAATTGCAGTTATGTTAGACTTGCATGCACTCTACAAAACCATCGCAGCAAAAAAAGGAAGCTGACCATTAAAGATGGCATCAAACAAGGCTAAGCAGTTTATTACCAGAAGATCTATCATTGTGTAAGATGAAAAACTTGTAGTTAGGAGATAATAGAACAGTAGGCCCAAGACTACTTAGATATCCTGGCAACAGCTCAGGAGGGATGGAAAGAAAAGAAGTGTCGACAATACTGAGTCTGATCATGGGGAACTAAGAGATGCTGCAAAGATATTGGATTCAACTAATCCGTGCTTTAGTTTATTCATTCATCAAGCTATGTTTCAAACAACCACAAATAAAAAGTATTCAACGGCCTCTGCAAAAACATTTTTCAAGCTTGATTCAACCTACAGAAAAATAACCATTTTAGTCTAGGAAAGGACAACGGAAATTGAAAACGATACAAGAGGAAAGTACCAGTAATCATTAGAATGGCAGATGGATGAGCTTTAAATGGAAAAGCACATGAATAACTACTTGAAGACAAAGCATCTAGTTCATATGCCATGGGAAAATTCCATTAGATTTTATATTTCCATGATTCTACCCACCTCCTCATTTTCCCTTAGCAGTTAAAGCCTTAAAGGGAATTCAATTCTTTGGGGGAAAAAAAATTAAGAAAACAAAAAAGGGAATAGAAGTCGAACCTCTGAAAGCTACTTTCAGAAGCTTTTCCCGCTCAACTCATGACACTTGATGACCACAAAAAGCAGAACGGAATTCCCTGAGCCCCAACTGAAACCCTATCTCTTACCAGTTACAAAACCCGGAGTTCCCATTATTTGGATGAAGAATCGAACGATGCCCACGACAGCTTAAAAGAGACCCGCAAACTTTTAGTTTAACTTCTCTTGCATTGATATTACATTAATCATTATAGTAATATCAGGCTTGCTATTTTATATATCAATTTTATAATAGAAATTTGAGAGGCCCATGTTGTTATTGTTTTTTCTCTGCGTGTCATTGGTGTCGCTGTGTGCTACAGAGTCAAAGATTTCACACTAAGCTAAATGTCGCAGTCATCTGATCATTCTACTACCCCCAATATATGCGCACCAGGTACATCCGGTTCATGGTTTGCACACTCTTCTCAGTGATTGGGTGACGCCAGATGCCGATGGTCCAGTGGCCGGCGACTTGTGGGTCACCGGCGAACAGAGAAGGGAGGACCCGGAAATTGGGGTCTGATAAGTGTGATTAATTGATTGTGTTATCATTCAAGCTGGGAAATCTGAGTGACACGCTCGAGGATGGTATTTTGTAGTTGAAGGTGATGCTACAGCGCACAAGTTCTGCGGCTGAGGAATGTGGGGTTGACGCGTGGCATTGAGCTTGCGGTTCGTGCCTTTCAATCGCTTTGCTGCGAGTAGAGTGTAGCCTGCGATCTAATTTTGGTGATGGATAACGCTAACCACCGAAGGTGGTTATTTACGAGATTGGATACCTTTTTGGTAATGGAGTATTTTTTTTATTTTCTTTATTAATTTCATAAACAATATATTATTCATATTTATATATTACTGGTATTTTAATAAAATAGAAAGCTTATACAAATTCTTTATATCTATAATAAATATATTTGCATTAACATTCAAAAACCACATTCATATAAGCTGAGATAAAACGTTTTTTACATATTTATCTCTTAAATTGTAAATGATGTAGGAAATGTATCATTAATTCAAACTGGTACCATGTCAAGTTCTTCCATCACACATGACCACATGTTCTATCTTTTTTCATGATAGTTAAGTGATAATATCTTAAAAACAGAAAATATGATCAAAAAACTTAATATAACAAACATAAGAGATTTTATCTAACTATGATCCTTTAATAAACTAGGTATGTTCTCAAACTGAATTGGATGGAAGCTTAATAAAAAAACCGGTGTTGAGTATAGAAATATTTTTTATTTTAATTTTAAATAATTTTTATAGAATATAATGCAATATTTATTATCAAATATATCTCTATTCCTTTTATTAAAGAATATATCTCTATTCAACTTATATAAAGTTCATTGGAAAATAGAATCTGTTCTACATATGATGCTAAATATAAAATATAATTTGTAGTGTAAATTCTACCATTAGATATATCTTATATTAATCTATATTGTAAACTTATTTTATATCAAGCATTGAATGGTATATTTCGTAAAAGGTAAAGCTGATCTGTCAACTTCTACGGGGGGTTTATATTTAGCAATCAAAAGAGAATTAAATATTGATATATCTCTATTCACTACCATATTATAATGCTAGATTTATAACCGTACGATCAAACTTCTTAAAATGTAAAGAATACGTTAAGATTTTATTAAAAATGATAAAAATACTACTAAAAAGTATAATATGTTATAGTAAATTAAAGTTTATGTATGTCCAAAAAATAGTATTTGGTCAAACAAAGATTTGGCTCAATGAGTAAACTCATTAACAAGTGAAGGTCAACTAAAAGTCTAATGGGAAGAGCACATGAATGACACATGGAAGGCCACAAGAAATGGTATAATCCCCACATCAAACAGGAAAGATTTGAAAAAATAGTAACTAATATCGACAGGGAGGCAAATTTTCACATGATACGAGGAGAGATGACCTACAGAGCTTGTTTGGGAAACACTTCCCAAAATCACTTTCACGCAAGCCGAGAT
>QFDD01120321.1:0-18175 GCA_006871305.1 Vachellia collinsii
CTAAATGTCACGTGATCCTTTTTTTTATCCTCTAATTTTTTGTGTGGTTGAGAACTGAAATTTTTGGAGAATTCATATTTCGAAGCCATCCCCTGCCTGTACGGCAATGCTATTTCATCCATTATTATGTGGTACAGCTCACTTAATGTTGTGGCCAGCATAGAGTCAGGCTTGAGGTCATCATTCAGGTCTTGTATATGCAAAGGACTTCATGCAGACCCTTCATCTGGCTTCTAGGATAGAAGGTACTAGTTTTGTGGTACGACTTGGTATCTTTACTATAAGATTTAATACGTTGAGATTAAAAAATAAAATAAATTATTTTAAAATATTTATATTTATTATTTTTAAGTTAATTTATTGAAGTTATAAATTGATATATAAATAAATGTTATAGTTTAATAATTTATTTAATTTTCTCATGAGTGTTATATTGCTTGGATACGTTTTTCATTTATTTTTTTTTGAATTGTACATTACTTGGATGAGTTAATTTATTTATTTATTTTTTTAAAAAAATGAATGTAATGAGGCTAACTCAAAAAATTGAATATTTATTTCGTTAATACCTACAATTTCACTACATATGGATGAGGACATGGTTCTACATCTATTCAATACAGAAAATGGGGAAATACGCTAAAAAAAACGTTATCACCAGCAGCATCTTAGTGATTTCATGAGCGCATCGTAATATTATTTTGGAAGGAAAAAAAGACTCTTGACGGGATGCAAGATAAGAGCATCAAATAGTACAAAGGTGCACTTACAAGACCGTGTAAATTATTTTATTCGACTGATAAAAATAATACATTGACATTCTGGCCTAAAGAACGGACTTTCTATAAAGTGACAGAACAATAGAAAAATGATTTTACGAAACATTACAATTCTCCCACTTAGAGTACTTCACCATGCCAAATTAGGCTGTATAGTGTATGCAGTGCATGCATGGCTGGTTACTTGGTTAGGTGTTAAGTTGAACTGGTCACGCAACATATGAACTGTTAGAAACTTTTATAGAAGGTACTCCATCTAGTATTTTTTATAGGGCTTTGGCGACTAGTTGAGATTAAGAAAATGAGTCAAAATCAGTTAAATGTTATAATTTTTAACAATTTGTCAAAATTATCATTTAATTGATCCAATTCATTGTGGAGGTCGAGAGGAAGAATGAAAAGATAGGGTTGCGGCCTTTTTTTTTTTTTTTTTTAAATGAAGTCACAAATATTTCATTAAATTTTGTAAAGAAGAGTATTAACAACCAATAGGTCTAGTTCTATTTAAACTTTTTCGTATATTCAAGGAAGAAATGCATGCTATGAACCAATGGACGGGGTTCAGGGATATATAGTACTGAAGTATCCAAGGCCATCATGGATAAGGTAAGCAGGCACATTATACATATAGTTCTTCATGTTAAATTCGAAAGCAAAAGTAATTTATGGGAATAATATTCAATTCAAGATCTAATAGTCTTGATGAGTCAAATAAATCAATATTTTTGTGGTGGGCATGAGTATAAGGAACTAATGCACCATCATACCTAGAGAGAGTTGAACCTAGCGCCTCTTACCTGAGTTACTTGGTGTCACGTTAGACATAGTAATCATACAATTCAAATTAGATTATCTACCTAGAAGTTAACAAAAACAATTAGCCCTATTTGTATTAGCTTTGAGAAATCACATTCATACAAGTTGAGATAAAACTTCTCTTATATACTCATTTCATTGTAAATTACGTTGGAAACTAATCCAAATGGGCACAATATTGAGGTAACACTCTCATTTGATTCATTAATTCATTACTGGTTTAACAAGCTCAATCCGGAAACAAACCCCAAATCACCATTATTCAACTACACAATTTAACATCACCTGCCTCGGGTTATGAAGTAAGAGGCTTGAACGCATTGCATCTTTATTGATAACCTCTCTCCTTAGGTTATTTATTTGCATTATCATCTAACAACGACAGGTAATAGAAAACTTTTGGAGCATTCCTTTTGCAAATGGAGTACATCAACTTGTGTACCAAAAAAATATACTAAATGACAAAAAGAAACAGGTGAGATAAAATACTTGAGGAAAACAAAACAGGAAAGGAACACTAATTTTTTTAACCACATATATTATTTTATTGAGGGTAATCTTATTTAAAGTATTGCTGAATGTTAAACATGTTTGTTCTAGTAGAGATTTGAACCTTGATTCAGTACACTGGATAGGACTAATCCATTCTTAGGGGTGGGAGTGGACCGAACCAGACCAAACCGGGTTGAAGCCCAACCCGAGGTTTGGTCTAGCATAGACCTTGGGTTGAACAAGATAGCTCGAGGTATGGTCCAATCCAGCCTCAACCAAAGATCGGACTAAACTAGATCTGATTCAACGAACCAAAACTCGAGTTTTGATTTTCAGAACTTGAGTTTTGATATAACTCGAATCAAAACTTGAGTTCTCTTGAAAGTTTGAGATTTTGAACACACTTTTAAACACTGTAACTCGAGTTCTAAAACACGAAACTCGAGTTCTCTCAAACATTTCATTAAAACTCGAAGATTTTCAAAAACTTTCTGAAAACCAATAATTCAAAACACAATTTCAAAAACATATTTGTCATCATCAAAACATTATCTCAACAAATACCGTTTTAGGTGGATCGCGTTCCAGCTCCTAAGGACTGGTTGTCCCTGTCTGTCACTTAACTGGTAGGCTCCTTGGTCGACGACCCCAGTTATTTGGTATGGGCCTTCGTAGGTTGGACCCAGTTTGAGTGTTTTGAAAAACTTTTCTAAGCACCCAATCCCCCACCTTAAATTGTCTGGCACGTATGTTCTTGTTGTAGTACCGTGCGACCTTCTGTTGATGGAGAGCCATAGCAATAATCGTCTGCTCCCGTCTCTCATCGAGGAGGTCCAGCTGATCTCAAAGGGCTTGATCGTTGGACTCACTATCTATCCAGGCATATCAGAGTGATGGAAGACCCACTTCTACGGGGATCACAACTTCAGATCCATAGATGAGAGAAAATAGGGTCTTACCCGTTGCTGTGCAAGACATAGTGTGGTAGACCCACAACATGGAGGGGAGCTCTTCGACCCATCTTCCTTTGGCTTTGTCTAGCCATTTTTTGAGGGAGGCGATCAAAATCTTGTTGCTGGATTTCGCCTGTCCATTGGATTAGGGGTTCCTTGGCGTCGAGAAATGTAGAGTTTTCCCCCAGTTGTGACAGAAGTCACGAAATCGTCTGCCAATGAACTAAGACCCTTGTCGCAGACAATCTCTTTTGGGAGGTCGAAGCTACAGATGATGTTTTTCCAAATGAACTCGATGACCTCCAGCTCTTGTAACTAGGCATAGGCCTCCGCTTCGACCCATTTTGTGAAGTAGTCGGTCACGACTAGTATGAAGAACATCTTGCCAGGGGCCATGGGGAGCTTCCCAACGATGTCCATCCCCCACTTCATGAAAGGCCCACGCAGGTGCAGTTGCATGGAGCAGCTCTGGGGGCTGATGGGTGATGTTGCGAAGCGTTGTCATCTGTCGCACCATTTGGCTGTGTCTTAGGTGTCCTTCTGCAATATTGGCTAGAAGTACCCAGACCTGAGTACCTTTTGTGCTAAGCTTCGTCCTCCAAAGTGATCCCAACATTCTCCTTCGTGGATTTCCCTGAGAACGAATTTAGCTTCTTGAGGGTCGACACACCTAAGGAGTGGCCCTGCATATGATCATTTGTATAACAGGTTGTCCATGATGCAGAACCTGGCTGCATGTACTTTGACCCTTCGGGCTTCTTTTCTGTCGTCGGGCACTACCCCTTCTCGCAAGTACTTGAGTAAAGGACTTCGCCAATCCCATGTCAAGCTATTTGAGTAGGACTTGTCTGATTTCTGCTGGATGGCCGGGAATTGCAAGTGCACAATAGGGACCAACTCTACTTTGTTGGTGGTGACAGAAGACCTGAGGCCTACAAAGGCGTCAGCCTCCTGGTTTTCCTCGCGGTTGATTTGGGTAACTCGAAATTCTTCAAAGCTAGACAACAGGTCATTGGCCAGGCTATGGTAGGCCTGCATCCTTGGGTCTCTAATCTGATACGTGCCATCAATCTGACGCTCAACCAACTGGGAATCGCTCCTGATTTCCAGCTTGGTGGCTCCGACCTCTCGAGCCAGTTGCAACCCTACGATGAAAGCTTCGTACTCGGCCTCGTTATTGGTAGCTTTGAATTCGCAATGGACCAATCGCCTCAAAACTAGTCCACTCGGGGATGTGAGCACAATCCCCAACCTTGTTTCTTTGACGTTGGAAGATCCATCGACGTGCAATGTCCATTCGCCCTGGTCGGATCCTCCATCTATGCAAGATGCTTCTTTGTCTGCTAGTGGTTGTAAGTCAGGTGAAAAGTCCGCAATGAAGTCTGCCAGAGCCTGTGACTTGACGGCAGTCTGCGGGTGGTAAGTGATGTCGAACTCGCTGAGTTCGACGAACCACTTGACCAGTCTGCCGGAGTGGTCTGATTTGTGGAGGATGCTTCGCAAAGTGTAAGATGAGATGATCGTGATCGGATGGCACTGGAAATAGGGCCGCAGCTTCCAGGATGCTGACACCAGGGAGAGGACCAGCTTCTCCAATTGTGAGTACTACGTCTCGACGTCTAGTAGGGTCTTGCTAGTGTAATACACCAGTCGCTACCTTCCTTGGTCTTCCCACACCAGGACGGTGCTGACGGCTCTGCATGATGCTGACAGGTATAGGAACAAGGTTTCACCTGGGGAAGGTTTGCTCAACAGGGGTGGATTGGTAAGGTATTGCTTCAACCCCTGCAGGGCTGCCTCGCATTCTTCACTCCATTCAAAGGTCTTGTTCTTCCTTAGGGCGTTGAAGAACAAGTGTCACTTCTTATACGAACGTGAGATGAATCTGTTAAGGGCTGCTATTCGCCCTGTCAGTCGCTGGACATCCCTGACGCAGGTCAGCGAGGGGATGTCAAGAATTGTGGCGATCTGAGTTGGGTGTGATTCGATCCCTTGCTGAGAGAATAAGTAACCCAAGAATCTAGCAGACGCCACACCGAAGGAGCATTTCTCCAGATTGAGCTTCTTGTTATACCGTCGGAGCAGAGGCATGACCGAGGTATGTCACATGGTCTTCGACCTTGAGGGATTTGACAAGCATATCGTCGATGTAGACTTCCATCGTCTTGCCCAGGTGGTCTGCAAACATACTGTTCACCGATCTCTGGTATGTGGCACCTGCATTCTTCAGACTAAAGGGCATCACTCTATAACAATAGACGCCATGCTCTGTTATGAAGGCCGTCTTCTCCTGATCTTCTGGATGCATCAAAATTTGATTGTATCCAGAAAAGGCATCCATAAAAGTTAGGAGCTCATTGCTAGAGGTGGCATTGACCAAGGTATCAATGTGAGGAAGAGGAAAAGGGTCATTCGAGCATGCCTTGTTTAGGTCAGTGAAGTCAATGCATACCTGACGTTTACCATTCTTTTTTGGCCCAACGATGACGTTGCCAGCTAGTCGGGTTACTAAACTTCACGGACGGACCCTATGTTGAGCAGCTTCTGGATTTCCTTGTTGATGATTCTATTCCTCTCGGGGGCAAACCTTCATCGCTTCTGCTTAACAGGTTTGTGGTTGGGATCAACGTTCAGCCTGTGCGTCGTGATGGCTGGGTCTATCCCTGTCATGTCTGCATGGGACCAGGAAAAACAATCAGTATTTTTAGAAAGAAAAGCTAGGAGTTTACCTTGCAGGGCTGAGGACAAGCCCGATCCCAGTCGGACAGTGTGGTCAGGACGCTCGTCATCCAGGGCAACGATCTCTAACTCCTCCTCAGCAAGTGAGTCTTTGTCGTCCACGACCATCGGCTGCTGTGGTTGTTATGCAGTGGCGCCTTTAGAGAGGCCCGGTAGTACTCTCGAGATGTCTTCTGGTCACCGTCGATCTGTCGTATCCCTCATGGCGTTTGGAACTTTATGACCTGGTGGAGGGTCGAAGGGACTGCCTTTATCTGGTGAATCTATGGTCGTCCTAAGAGGGCATTATACGCCAATGGGCAGTCCATGACTTGGTACTTGATGGGGAGATTCAGACTGGCTGCGAAGGTCAGGAGGGTGATGTCTCCCACTGTCCTGTCAGGAGCCCCATTGTCAAAGACTAAGACTAAGGGGCCCCTGATGATCTGGGACTTCACCCCCAATTCCCTGACTGCATTCATGTAGACAATGTTGACGGAGCTCCATGGATCCACGAACACACGCTTGATATCAAAGTTCCCGAGGTACAAAGAGATAACCAGTATGTCATCATGGGGGTATACCACCCGAGATATCTCCTCCTTCGAAAAGGTGATTGATTCATCGCTAGTTGGAATATCTAACTCGTTTGCTGTTTGGACGTTCGCTAAGGCTCAGGTGTGCCTCTTAGCAGCGGAGTAGGTGTACCCGCTTATTTTAGATCGTCCAGCGATAGTGTTGACTGTTCTCGAGTTACGCGGGGGTTCTTCAAGAGTTGGCTGGGCTCCAATCGAATCCTTCTTCTCTCTGTTGCCTTTTTGCAGAAGATGAGTCAAACGACCCTTCTTGAGCTGTTCCGCTACCTCCAGGCGCAGGGCTATGCAATCTGCCGTGCGATATCCATGGTCGTTGTGGAAGTCACACCATTTGGACTTATGACGTTGGTCAGCTGGTTTCTTAGTCGTCGGGGGCCATTTAATGCTATCCCAAGTATACCATTAATGTAAGGTCCTAGGAAATTATCAAATAAACCTGAAGCCCCTTAGGACTTCACTCTAAATAATTTGAATTGTGCAATCACCAAGTTGCCCTTATTCATTCAAATGAAGATATAGAGAGAGAGAGGGTTCTGCTCATTCGCACAACGCTTTGGCCTTATCGTCTCCGTTACCTGAATCTCACTCCTATGGCTCCTTATTGTTGCTGGAATTAGGTCCTCATTACCTTGCTCGTTGGTCTTCGTTGTTATATGCAAAGATGCTTGCCACAAAGTTCTAGCCATCAAAGTTCTCTAGCTATCTCTCAAATTTCCCATCCTGGAATGACTCAAATTCCCAAAAGCACCTCATCAGTACGTAGTCAAATAATAACTTATCTACCATTCCCAAGTATACCATTGACAATAAAAACCATTAGATTTAAAGGAAAAATTTCCACCTTTTGATTATCAATATCATGAATAGGATTAGAAAAATAAAGTAGGGGTACCAATAGCCACCACGAAAATAAAATCCTAGTTTGACCAAATCAACACAATAATTATATAGGCATGGGAAATGAAACAAATCAGGAGGAGAAGATCATTTCAATTTCATCTCGTAGAACTAACAATTTCAACTATTATCATTAATGAAGCCTAGAAGCTATGAATCCCTCCAAACAACAAAACAAAATCAGCGGCACATCGGTGCCTTCTAAATGATAAACAAGCATCACAAAAGAGATGGGAAAATTGACAATGGAAAATTAGGTTTTATATATTAGAAGAAGGCACAATTGAGCGTGGGTGAGAGCGCCCAAGATCTGAGAGCAGGAACAATGAGCAAGGTGATGAGGACCTAAGTCCAGCAACGATGAGGAGCGGTAGGAGTGAAATTCAGGTTAACAGAGACGAGAGAGGCCAAAGCTTTGGGCGAATGAGCAAAATCCCCCCCCTCTATCTATCTATCTTCATGTAAATGAATAAGGGCAACTTAGTGATTGCACAATTCAAATCATTCACAGTGAAGTCCCAAAGGACTTTAGATTTATTTGATGATTTCCCGGGATCTTACATTAATAAATTTTCTTGCTTTGAACCTGGTTGTAATTTCCCCTTGTTTCTTATGTTAGACTACATATTTTATGAAAATACATCTTTTTCTTATAACGCATGCGGGAGCCCAATCCAAACGGCCCAGTGTATAGAAAGGCGGGTGACGTAAGAGGAAGTGGGGAAGCCCTAGAGAAGAAGGGAAGTGATCGCCTTCGTTCTCCTTGGTACTTGATTTCAAAAATTGGAAGTGAGGAAGTGCAGGACAAGATGATGGCATCCGCTGGGAATGGGATTCTCCGCTCCTGTCTTGTTACCCCGACGCCAAAACCTAGGCCTCTCGTCCCTCGTCCCTTCCTCCAAATGACTCCTAAATCCAAGTCCACGCTTGTTATTCCTCGCATGTCCTACCATTCCAACCCCACTCCAACTCCGGCCACCGACCGCTTAATCTCGGTGGTCTCTTACACCCTCCCACTCTTCAATTCCCTCCACTATGGCCGCTACCTCTTCCTTCAATTCCCTAATCTGGGCCTTCTCTTCGATCCCATCCTTCCTGTTGTCGCCCTCTACAGGTCCATCCCTTACTCCAGCTTCGTCGCCTTCTTCGCTCTCTACTTGGGCGTTGTCAGAAACCCTTCCTTCAGCCGCTATGTCAGGTTCAACTCCATGCAAGCCGTCACCCTCGACGTCCTCTTGGTGCTGCCGCTCTTGCTTCAGAGGATTTTCACCCCCGGTCGCGCCGGACTGGGCTTCCGCCTCATGGTTTCAGCCCACAATCTCCTCTTCCTCTTCACTCTTGTATGCTTCCTTTACAGCGTCGCTTCTTGTGTGTTGGGCCGCACCCCCCACCTCCCCTTTGTTGCCGACGCTGCCTCCCGACAAATCTGATTCTCTTCTCCTTGGTATGCCCTTCTGCAAATCCACGCTTCCGCTTTCATTTCGTGCTCCTTCTTTTCTTTTATTAAATTCACAATGTTAACATCTTGATTACATTCAATATCGTTTATGTTATGCTACCTGTTTACAATTTTGCCTCTAAGCGTCCAATATAGGATGTCATTTTTTCCGGAGAACTATTTTGTAGATACCTCTGGTTTTTCACCATTTTTAATTTGGTTCCGACATCTTTTTCTCTCTTTATTCCCCTCTAATTTTGCTTTAGTCAGAGAAAAGTTCAAATATTTCATAGAGATATGAAATTAAAAATTGAGGAAAAAATATTGGTGGTTGCCGTCTAAGATTGTTAGCATTATTGAATATTGAACCTACAGCTTAACTTACAGATCTTTCACATGATTACATCACAAATTAATTAATAATTTTAGTACCCTATTAATTTTTTTTTTTTGTGACAATACCCGTATTATTACTTATAATAGAATACTTACATTTATACTTTCTTTGTCTATATGCTGATTCTTGTTAAGAAAATATGAACAAACAATATTGTCAGAGCAAACAAGCAAAGAGCTAGGCTGTCATCGTGATTATACATCAATCCAAAAGAATGGTTGATTGAAAATGAAGAGGCGGCAGTGTTGCCACGAGTTCTTTTTAATATTCTTATTCGTATCCCGTCATGGGCCAGCTGTACAAGACAAATGGGAGTTAGATTTGAATGAGGGTAAAAAGGTAGGACAAAAGAAGAATAGAAAAGAAAATAAACCAATGGGGTTGGATGTGTAATACAGATGTTTTGGTAAAATAGGAGGATACATGTATTCGGTAGATTTGGAGGAGAAAATCGGTTTTTTTCTAAACATGCTGCAAACAGTAAAATAATTTACTTAAATACTACTCACAAAAATTTATTTACCTATATACTACATTTTGTTAGTCAAAACGTGAGGCCTATTGACAAAATTCTGAATTTGTTCACAATTTTTTTATTTTTTTTTTAAATGGTTGGAACTCGTTCACTAATCCCAATGCTCCCCCCATTCCTCCCCTCCAACAAAGCCCAGCGTCCCTTTCAATTAAAAAAAAAAAGATTTTTTTTTAATTTTTTTAAGTATTTCAAATTGCCCTTAAAAAAATCCTAGATTTATCTTTAACCAGTTGACCAAATTTAATTTCCTTCTAATACATATTTTAAATAAATTACAATTGAACTATAATACTAATACATAAAAATTTGTAGTGAGAAGATAAATTTTATGTCATATTAAATGATTGATTAAATGCAATGCTATGTTATCAACGTACAGTTCTGATCAACATGATGAGAAAGCTTTTGCATTTTCTTTACATTAAATACTTGCATGTTTTACAAAATTTAACTTAAGAATATAATAACATTAAAATATATTGCTTATCATATAATTTGATTTTAGATTATATGATGTTAATTTCTCATTTTATTGTGATATAAATACTGATATGATTATTTTACTGTGATATTTAATTTGATTTTGAATATATACTCCCACTGGTTTTTAATATAAAATTTATTTTAAATGTAATTGAACTACATAGTAAATATTATATAGAGAGAATTAGGGTTAAATCTCCAATTGTCAAATTAATTATAGAATGTAATATTGTTCAGTATGTAATTGAAGTTTCACATTATGCAACTAACTTCTACACGATATGCAACATAAGTTTCACTGTATACAAATGAATTTTCACAAAGATGCAAAATAAACAATATATAAATGCAAGTAAAATTTCAGAATATACAACTAATCTCATGCAATTAAAATTTCACCCTATGTAAATGAGATTTCACAGATTTTAGAATTGGTTAGATCCTATTCTATAATTAATATGATAATAAAGGATTTATCACCAATTCTCCTATTTATATAAATGATGGAAGGAGTGTATTGTAGAATGAATATTATATTTTTACCCCAATTTTCTCTTCTTTCCACTTTCTTCCCATCCACGGTTAAATTTATATTAAAGCACAAATCGAGAGAAAAGCAAAGCTTAATGACAAACCAAATAAGAGCATTCAACAATTTACAGCCAGAACCCATCACTGAAATAAAAGCTGCTACAAAAGCTGATACCAACAGTCAGTGATAATACGCCAAATAAGCATTCAACAATTTTGAGCCATATCACTCTATAGCAACAGCTGCTCCATGTAGACAGTTAACAAGTAAACATCAATTTTAATTTCAACTTATCTATCACCATCAAAGCTTAGTTGGCTACTCCGAAGCTTTAGTTACACGCATAATAGGAAAAAGAACCCGACAATGAAGGAATTTCATATTCCGCCAACATCCAAGCCTAGTCGTTGCTAGTACCGATCATAACGCCTGGCGAGAAATGATAAATTGTCAAGAAAAAAGCAAGCATTATAACGTTGTTTTTTTTTGGGGGGGGGGGGGGGGGGGCAGTAAACATCATCACGGAATTTCAACAATAAACATTTCCCTCCCTCATTACTGATGGGATGGGGAAGAGGCCATGACAATAATTAAATATTCCTTCATTTTTTGTCTGTCCTTGCAAGACCCCATGCAAGCGTTGGTTGGAAAACTGTGGATGAATAATGCATTGAAAAGGCCAAAATCAGAAAGCAGGGGGACCCATACCTGTGGCGATCATAGTCTCTTGACCGTGAGCGTGACCTCCGGCGGCTTCTTGACTCATAAGAGCGGGATCGACTAGAGTCTCTATCACGGTCTCTATCATAACCGCGATCACGGTCATAATACCTATCACGATCTCTGCTCCTGCGGTCATAGTCTCTCCCCCTTTCACGGCTATCTCCACGTTCCCTATCCCTGCTTGACTCCCTGTCGCGGTCCCTACTATGTTCTTTATATCTTAGTAAACGAACGCAACAATTTCTTCTAAAAAGATTTTGACAGCTTACAAATATTTATCATATGCCTATCTCTAAACTTCAACCTATGGTGCAATCAAATTTACCTCCTGTCATCAGACGGGTCAATCTTGCGAATCTTGTTCCTTTCTTCCTGAACCAGAAATTAATTCATTCTGAGTTGATGTAGCAGAAAAAAGCAAGAATGGCATGATTTACCACATTCGGAAATTTAAATAACTAGAACATTCCCAAAAGTTCAACCAGTTTAACTGATGACCCAACAGTTGAACCAATGAAGGCACTGCAGGTTGACTTCATTAGTTGAATATGGTTTAACGATAACAAACAGCACTAAACAATCGTCAACTATTTCCTTGCTGATAAATGCTACTATACCACCCAGATAAACCACTATATGATTCAAATATTACTTTGAAGTTTGAAACTATATCAAACCCCAAAAAAAAAAAATGGAAGGCTAAAGCTGTAATATGTTGCAAACAACTAACTGTCAACTCCTGACATTTGCTGCTCGTCTAATAGTATGAACAGCACAGTCAGCCAGTTTTAGAATTGAGATAAATTCCACAAGATCAGAAATAAATGATTAAGATCTTACTTGAAGTTCCGCCAACTTCTCACGAATCTGCATATACCCTAAATGAAGTTTTCCTCCGAAATGATCAGCTAAACGACGATCACTGTGAATAAAATTGCAAATCAAAATGTTCACACGCAAAAAAAAAAGGGCAAAAGTTTTATTATGCCATGGAGAAATACAAGATTTCCCCATAAATTTCACAGCTGAGTATAGCATGATCTACAGGCATAAAACAGAAAAGACGCACATTCTTTAGCTGCAAAAGTTATCCTCGTAAAACTGGCACAAGAGCCTGCTGGGGACAAGGAGGTAATACTAACGGGTCAAAAGCTGAAGCGCTTAAAACCCCAAATACCAACTCTATCTCCCTAAGAAGGTTTTAAGATAGAGAAGAAAGGGAAAAGGTGGAACAGCATCAAATTTTACCTGTCATACACACTCAAAAAAGCCCCACAAATGTTGCAAACACGAAGCTTCTGATCAGTCTGAATTGTTACATGAGCAAAAGACAAAGTCATTACATAATAATTAAAATGCATGACAAGAAGTTGCCTAGCATTTTTTCTGTTTATACTTTATACAACTTGACAAAAAGTGATATTGCTATGACTCCTATAAATATTAATCCACACTAAATTGATTATAACTCACAATACAAAGGAACTTATATATTATATTGATGAAGGATGTTTCATTTTCAGTCTCAAGTTATTTACATACGAGCAAGAGCTTATGCAAATTAAGGACCAAGTCATGTTTTGAAATTAAAAAAATTTGAATCAACAAAATGACACGGATAAATAAAAATAAACTCACTATTCGCACATCTGCTGCAGTATACTTTGAAGCATCCAATATTGGCTCCTGCCTAGCAGGAAGCTGAGACAAAGAATCAGATCATCATGTAAGTAAAAGAATGAAATGAAACATGGATAGTAGGCTTACGCCTTGTTTGGATGGGAATAAAATATGGAAGGAAAGAAAATCAGGAGATAAAATGGAGGAGGAAACAACTTTTCCCCTGTTTGAATGGGGGGAAATTGAGAGGGAGAAATAATGGTAGAAAATGAGATGTGGGACTCAACCGCATTTTCCTTCCAAATTTTCCCTCCACATATGGAGAGATTTTGGGGAGAAATGTGGAGAGAAAATGCTCATTCCACTGCTACGCTCACTCCCTCCCAAGCTCTCTCTCTTGTGTTCTCCACTGAAGTCTTCCAGCTTTGCTCTGAAACACTTCATCTGCTCAGTGCCTCCAAACCCCATCCTTGCCAATGTCATCAGACCACTATTAGCACCATGCTGTCTCTTTCTCAATCGGACCAGCATCAACATTGGGCTATCTCTTGCCATCTCCCTTTTTAGCTGAATTGAGGTTCAAAGATGCTGAAGGATTGGTGAAAATACAAGATGGGGCTGTGATAGTTTCGAATAAATAGGGAATCACATTTCAGAATGGGCACGTGGAAGAGGTTGTCCAAGATGATTTTGGCTAGAAGTTCTTTTAAAAAAAATATCAGATTTTTTTTTATTACTTTTAGATTGAATAACCTGATAGGATAGGAATATAGATGGGTTTATAGACCAAGGGTTTGACAAACTCAACGGTGAACATGTTGCTTCATCCAATAACACCCACTTTCAGCATTTTCTTGTTTTGATTGAGTTTTGCGATCTTTGTATCAAAAATTAAAATATATACATACTAAATTAACTGATTTTAAAATATGGTTAAGGTTCATCTAGTACCCTAAAGTATTTTTTCATGAGTGTCCAACACCCTAAAATATTTTAATGTTCATTCATTACTTAGGTAAAAAATACTTCAGTGCCAAATGAACCACTAAATTGTTTACGGTGATGGATGCGCCTTAACCCATTAAAATATGTTGATGAGGTTAACTTTTAATATAATTTTTGCCTTCAATATTTTATTTTGATAATGGCAATGGCATGAGACATGATATAATGACTCAAGGGTATTATAGTCATTGTCATATTTCCTTATCTTTCATCTATGTTTTCTCCTATTTAACCAAACACAAGGAGTGCTAGCATTATCTCTCTAGTTTTCCCTTCTCTACATTTTGTCTCCTCCCATTTTCTTTCCTTACTTTTCTCCCCATCCAAAGGACCATTAGATTCCAAGATATGAAAATGGATACACTTAATTCAATAAGATACCAATAACTTGTAACAAATCCATAGCAATTTAAGCCAAATGACAGACCTTCTTAAGTGCTTCAGCCTCTTCCAATGCTTTTTGTGCCTCGTCAACCATTCCTTGTTCACCTATTCAACAAACATAGCAATTAAAGTCCAATTTAATCCGAAATTAGGCTAATAGGGGGGGTGGGGGGAGTAGGCATCTGATCATATTTTAGAACTATATAACATCAACAATGAGGGAGTAAGTTTCAGGTCAGACTTGTTTGTTTATCCCATAAACATGTGTAAAATTACTATCCAAACTAACAGCATATCAATTTTGAACTGCAAGCAACACTAAATTATATTAATATTTTGATGGAGACTTCGTAGTATGGGGTACCAGGTCCCATATTGAGTAGAATGGGCTACCCAATGGAGTATTTAAGTGGGTTGGTTCTCCCACCTTAATAACTAGCTTTGGGATAGGGTTCTTCATCCCACTTTGGCACCCATCAATTGATATCAGAGTCAGGCTTACGACCACTCCGAAGAGGGCCACCACAGAAGGTTTTGACCAGTAAGAGGCTGACTGAAATGTCATGGAGTGCAACTGCCAAGACGTCGGCTTTCCATGGGGGGTCAATTGATGGAGACTTGATAGTATGTAATACCAAATCCCACATTGAGTAGATTGGGATGCTCAATGGGGTATTAAAGTGGGTTGGTTCTCCCACCTCAATAGCTAACTTTTAGGGTAAGGTTCCCAATCCCACTTTGGTACCCATCATACTCACTATGGACTATTAGCTGCCCATACGATTTACAAAGATGAAATTTATAAATTTCTATTGTGATGATATTCTAGGCTGACAGTAGAAATGTGAGATGCACTTCATGTTGAATGAGAAGATGTGACGGTTGCAATTGCAAGCCTGCATCTAGATGAGGTCTTTTAGGTCAAGGGTTTTTCAAATGAGGGAGCATGGTTACACAAGAACAGAATAAAGAGAAGTTGTCAATTACATGGTAGTCAGAATCGTGTCATTCACGATTTGAATCGCACGATTAGATCCAGAAAAGCATGGGAAAGATTCAACTCCCATGGTGAATCTTTCCCCACCCTGAATTGCAGGCCATTGCGCACGATACACCGTTGAATCTCAGGAATCGCACGACACCGGCAATTCCTGAGATTCAAGCATATGCGGGCCACGCACAGATCTAGGTCGGATTTGTCGCAACCCGACCGGATAATCCCTCTTCTCCTCTTTTTTTGTTTTTGGGTGCCAAATCCTTTCCTAATCAAGAGTATTTGATACATATCTGATATATATTTGACTCAATTATACTAATTGTTAGGTTAAGCCTGTTATTGACATGTCAGTTGCTAAAGGAATAGGTCGGCCAGACTTCTTAAACAACTGGTCATTGCCAGGTTTCATGACAGACAAAGGAAATCAGTTATGTAGTCTACGAAGTTCTGAAATCTGATCCCCCCCCCCAAAAAAACCAAAAAAAAAAACTACCTCTTATTCTATTTTCACCTCTCACATTCACAAGACAAGCAAAAAGCGCACATGAAGAATTAAAACTCAAAAATCAAGAAAAGGTTTCATTTAGTAACAGCAGTAACTGGCTTACCAAGATCCTCTGCCTTTTTCAACTTCTCATTTATCATCTCCTGTGTACGAGGATCAGGGGTGACAACAGGAATGGGCGCCAATGGTGGCGGGTTTGAGAGAGGTTGAGGTAATGATGCCCTATCTTTGTTAAAGGCATCCAGAAGAAGCATGGCCTGTTTGCAAGTTGAAAGAATAGTTAGTATGCTGATCAAAAGCATATTTATTTAGTAGATCTAACAACATTTTTAGGCCAGGGAGGGGAGGACTGGTTACAGCATCAATAGATGATAATTACATGCATATTAATGTTCAAGCACTAAATTGACCTGTTTGTCTGCTCTTTTAGTTCTAAGTTCTTCTACAACCTCCAAAGCTCGAATCTTGAGATCTGTCTTGCCTTCAAGATCTACAAAATCAAAATTATTTCACCAAAGTCAAAAACTGAAAAATGCTCCAGAGTCACCATTTAAGACATGCATCTAACTAAAAAATACAATATCACCAAAAACTACAAGTATACAATAAAAACCATTGTTCACCCATTATAAAAATAATACCGTTCCCATGATAACTTCCTTAGGTGAATTTCACCAGACTACTTGTCAGATAGCAAACCTTCTTCATAATTCAGCACAGATAAAAAATCAATATATATATATATGCAATACTGTGCCGCTTGGATCTTGATTTCCATATTACTTTTAGCAAGCGGAACAACTGTTATATTCTTAAAACATTTTCAATCTAATAGTTTAGCATCAGCGTTTGAAAGAAAAGCTGTAAAACTATCTATACAAGCCTGCTCTGTTGAATTGAAGAGCAAAAGGTACAATTTAAGAAAGAAAAGTTACAACCATATAAACAGATACCAAAATAAATCCAAGTCATCCATCATCCCATATAGTATTATTCTCTGAATTTAAAAAGTAGAAAAGCAGGATCATGTAAAAGAAAGCCAGCCTAACATGATAATTAATATATAAATATAGAGTATTACCATAATCATCAGCTTCTTTTAACTTCTCTTTGATTTGTTTTGACAGCTCAAGTATATCAGGCGTCTGCATATTTTGAACAGAATAATTTATTAAAACTTGCAGGCCAACACCACTGAGCCAATGAACAATGACTGAAAAGTCACCTGAGTAACATCAGAGACTGAAATCGCGACTGCAGCTTTTGCATCCTCATCCTCAAGGCGCTTCAAAGCTCTACCAATTTTCCTATCGCACTCACCAATTAGCTTATCTATAACATCCTCTAACTCTCTGTCATAATTATCAATGCCTTTTGCTTTAGCTTCTCCGTATCTAGAAGGAGTTAAGAAATAAGAAATATCTATAAACGTGAATCAAAACACGCCAACTGCATACCACTCTTATGACACGCCATAAACGATTTGCTTGTGTAAGAAATAGTATTTGGCAGCAGTGAACTGTTACCGGAGTTTTCTTCTCTGGTGAATAATAAAAAGGATTCACGCCCAATAAAAACATAAAAAAAAAAGGACAAGACAAGCCAACGAACCATGCTTGAAGCAGTGCGGCAATAAGAAATCAGTAAACTGCCTTAACTAAAAAATAAAAATGTATTAGGCAAGAAGAAACACCTAAGTATGCAAACCTCATGTAGGAGTTAAAGGATACTCTTTTCTCAACTGCAAAGAATGCACCTTCGGACACGGGCCCATATCCATTTTCTGAAATGAAGTCAGTAAAACTCAGTAGGAGAAGTAATGAAAAACGCAGAGGTCGAGACAGGCTATACCATTTAAAAACAAAAGAACATGGTGTAACATCTATCCAAATGAGACAGTGGGCACCAAAAGAATATTTCCAACAAGGAAAATCAATGATAAAGTACATATTATTGCCTAAATCACCGAGATTTTATAGAAAGAAGCCAAAACAAAGCATGTGAAAATGTTAATTACCGTTAGCTGGAAGAGTTCATGAGGACAAAGTCCGACCAAGTATAGGCGGCAGACGTCCCGATCATAATACTTACGATTAACCTCTCTTACATCTCCGTTTCGATTAGCTCCCATCAACACGTCCAGCTGCTTCCTTATGGCGTCCATATTCCCCGGTCAGTGGTCACTGGCGAGAAAACCCTGAAGCTTTCGATATTAGGGTTCTAAACACAACCGCTATTCCTCGCTTCCCTCCCTCTACACATTTTGTCCTTTTTTCATCCGCTCCCCCCCCCCCCCCCCCCCCCC
>QFDD01120322.1:0-14804 GCA_006871305.1 Vachellia collinsii
CCTTCGGTGGCCTGTGGAGGCATAAGTGCTCGAACTCCTTCAGCTTCCCTAACTTTCCTTTCTGGTTCTTCCAGACCCAGGTCGCTGTCCTTGAATGCCCGCAATTCCTCAGCCTCTCGCTCTTCACTGCTTCACTCCTCCTTCCTCTCCTCTTCCTCCTCTCTCTCTTTCCCGTCTTCTGTTTCCGGTAATTATGCACAAACTCGTTTCTTTCTCCGCTTAATGTAATTGTTTCCAAATCTTACTGCGACATGTGCTGAATTTTGTCTCCATAGTGCGGTTTAATTGAAATTTCTAATTTTTATGGCAATTTTGAAGTGGGGTTGCTGCGTCGTTGGGGCGGAGATTAAAAACTTGAACTGAACAGAGGCTAATAGGCGATAAATATTGGGAAAATGGGGGGTTTTGTGATGATAGAGTTGGGTAAACGAAACGAAGAGAGCAGAGCTGATTTAAACTTTCTCTGAAAGCTTACTCTATCATCACAATGTCAACTGAGTAATTCCTGTTCTATCTCATTAAGGTTGATATCAATGAGGGACAGGAGAATGTGTTATTCTCAATAGTGAATACTATACGGAAACGTGATTGGTGTTCTGGCTTTCTTCTCTCGTCATGCTTAATCAGTTAATTAGTCATTACTCTTATGGATGTATATAATAAAAGACTTGTTCAGAATTGTTTACACTTCTCTCTGGTAACTGACAAATATCAATGAGGAGAAGGAACCTGTGTTGTTATGTATGATATGTAGAACTTTGATTTTCTTTCTTTTCTGACCTTTTAGCATTCGTAATTGTTTATTCCTTCAGGAAATATGTAAGAAAAAGCTTTCTTCAGATTTAGGTTGACTTTCGCTGAGCTGATTTTCAATTTTCAGGTTTATCACTATATCTGGATTTAAAACCTAATGTTGGTATTAGAAGGGGAAATGGTGGCAGACTAGTTGTAAGGGCAGGCAAAGCTACTCTTTGTATGACCAAAAGGAACAGATCTCGTAAATCACTGGCACGGACTCATGGTTTTCGCAGACGAATGAGAACTACAAGTGGAAGAGCAGTACTTAAGCGCCGACGTGCCAAGGGACGGAAGGTCCTTTGCCCAAAGTCTAATCCAAGTAGTGGCAAACGTGCTTAAATTTTTCTATTTCATTAGGTAAAAGCATTATTTTCTCTTAACTTATTTAAATTCCTAGTTCCCTTTGAACTATAGGCTTCTGTAATTTCCATACTTTGAAAAATTTGTTAATTAGATGTTAGTTGTTCCAACGATGATTGCAATCAATCGCCTTTATTGAAATGAAGAAGTCAGTCACTTTAGGCAATTAGTTATGCATGTATGATGTTTGCCATTTTTGCTATATTGGCCTTGCAATCACTGGTCTTGACAGCTTGTGTTTCAATTCTACATGATCTGATTGTGTACATTTTCGCGTACACTTTCTGTTTTGCCGTAGTTGTTGGGGTAACTGCTATCTTCTGTGCTAGCGGGGATTACTAGAGGCAGTGGATAATAATGTTTTGAAACCAAATCGGCAGCTGAATTGGTGGTGACATTGGTTCAAAGTTTATTTGTCTAACCTTGGTTGAACTATGGTCAAATCGGTCGGTCATAGCTGAATTAATATATTTTCATTTTGTGCAAACAAAATCATAAAAAGTAAATGACCAGTTTTTACTGGCTTTTTGACCAGTTTTACCAATTGCTATCTAATTTTTTCATCAGTTTCCTCTAGCTAACTTTTGGGGCTGTCGAGACCAAACCAAAATCTAGTTCTCCAGCTCACTTGTCAAATTGTTTTTTATTTGGTTCAATCTAGTATGTACAACCGTAATGGTCGATATGAATCTAGAGCAGTGTCCTTTCATGGATTGTTCCAGTTTACTGTTGTTTTTATGTCTATGATGGAAAATATATCATGGGGCTATAATTGAGTTTGTTCCATTGTTGATCAGAATAGAAAATTTTCGCTTTCTGATATTAAATTTTTGGCGTCTAAATCATTTAGTTGCAGTTATCTTAGTTGTAGTGCCACCTCATACATATCCTGCATTGTAGAGTTTTGATCATTAACTCAATCAAATGATTGATGTTAGCTTGTAGTTGAAGTCCCCCGGCTGAACTTTTCTGCAAATACCAGTTTCCTTGAAAAGATGCAGTTGTTTCATCTGTTCTGACTTTTGATACATATATCTTGTACAAAACTGGACAATTAGATAGTAAGATAAAGTTAGAAGCTGGCTAACTGGGCTGAGGCGCCCAATCAAATATCGTTAGTATTGTGGTTATTCTTACCATTATTCTAGATGCTTAAGCAGACTTGCTTAGGGTTTTGAGTTTAAGGATACTTGTGCTCTGACAATCTCAGATGCACGACTCATTTGTTATCTTTCATATGTAGGGAATGTCAGTATTCAGGATTTTTTTTTTTTTTTTTTTAAGGATGCTTATCTTTCATATGTAGGGAATCTCAGATGCCTTGTGAATGATGCCCTTCACGCCCTCCCGGTGTCAGAAAACTGTATCTAGCATTTAGATCATCAATAGATAATTTGGCTGTCTGGAATCAGATTGGATCGCAAATGGATTGTAGAAGTATGATGATTCCTTTTTTGAAAAGACAGACCAGAAAGAAATTAAGAAAACAACTTGTGCATATTTTTGGTATTGGACTATGATATCTCTCTTCAGTCCTAGAATTAGATTGGGGCCAAGTCAGGGCGATGTCTAAATTATTCAAGTTGAGTTTCAGACCAGTGTACTATCCTACAAAAAGAACTCTTAAAGGTACACAAGTTCTTGCGTCTGAAAACCTTTTCATTGATACTGGTCAAGATATACAAATGTTGGCCAGATTTTCACCAAGGGTAATCATTTTCTGAAAACCTCTTCATTTTTTTTCGTACTAAATGAAGCCATCATTGGAGAACATATTAGATTGAAAAGCCTAAAAAAAAAAAAGAAAACGAAGGAAAAGAAAGATCAATCAGTAAGGCAAACTCTTGGAACTTGTACTAATTATTAAAGACTTGAACTTAGAAGAAGATCCTGCAGCAGCACTATTTGCCCTCTCAGTAATTGTTTCCATATTCCTGTATAAACTTTCTTTGACCAAATTCTTCATCATTCTCTTCCCTTCTCTTGCTTCCATTTGATTCATAGGTGAACCCATGGACATGGCTGTTCTTGATGTTTGTGGGCCCGAATGTGGCCCCATTCTCAGTTGCCTTTCATCCTTAAACCATTGCAACAGTTTCGAAGCTCGCTTCTGAGCCAAAGTGCTTCCTAATAAAACCACTTCAAGAAGCACATGAACAATCCCTGCCTTGGCCATTTTCTGTCTCTGTGATGAGCTTTGATGGGCAAGAATCATCAAAATATAAGCAGAAATCTCTTGACATTTTGGCTTATCTTCCCATGATAATATCTCTATCAAGCTCTCTGGTATCTTTGAGCTCTCTTCTATTGCTTTCTTCCCCATCAATGTGACAATTAAGTTTCCCAGAGAGGCCAGGGCCTCCTCTGAAACTTGTTTCTCTGAGGAAAGTTCTAAAAGAATAGGTACAAACCCACTAGAAACCAAATGCCCTGCATTCTCTAAGACAATTGAGAGATTGAATATGGCTCCTAGACATAACTGTTTTGTGTCAAAGCTTGAGTTTGACTGAAGAATGTCTCTGAGAAATGGGAGAAAGTCCAGTGATGAAAAGGGAAACTGTGTGGTTGCTAAAGATGATAACGACAGAAGCAACTCTGCAGTTTGACTTCTTGTTGATTCGTCCATTAGGTCAATCCTCTTAGGTAACTTGGATAATATTCCTGCCTCCACTACCATGGCCTTGTTCCTAAAGAAAGAAATACAGAAAGAACAAGCTCTTTAGGTAAAGAAACAAAAACATGTTTCGACTTAGTCAAAGTTAGGTTCAAAACAAATATCACATATAAATGTATATTTACAATTCAATGGACTTCCCACTAGGCTCAATAAACTTGTTTAATGGTGAGCGAAGTCAATCAGAATCTGACATCAGTGTTGGAAAGAGCAGGTCAACAAATTAGACTTGACAGTATAAATTTAAGGATTGTATACAAGAATCTTTTTCAACTGCTATATATTTTATAATGTGCAGTTAATGAAATCTAAAGACAAAATACTGCCTCGATAAATATTTTTTGTTATTAAACAGAGCTGGCGCTGAGGACCTGAGGTAGCATAGAGAGTATTTTGGAGATTTAATTATGATTATATAACATATAATTATTCCTTCAATTAATACTTCTGACATCGTACTTGGAAGAATGTGGGTGCCAGTGGGATTTTGAGGATCCCAAAATGGTGGCAAAATTTATATTCTCAAATTCAGTGCCACTATTGGAAGTTTAATTACGTTTATCACTTCAGGTTTCAGCCTATAGAAGATCACAATGAACTCTTAAATTTTACATTTACGCAAATCATTTTCTTATGTCAATTTGCAATTTATTTGACTTAATGAATACAATGTGATAGGATTTTATCTACTCATGATTTTATCTACGCATAATTCCAAAGAGGATAATTCACGTAAACATAAAGTTTTGTATATAATTTAATTCTTTTGGATCAAAATAAAATTTTGAAATATGCCCCGGCAGGCAAAGATTACCGCCACTTCTTTGTAATTCTAAAGCACAATGATTGTGTATTTACTCTAATCAAGATAATGTTGAAAAATATTAAATGATATATTACTTCCATGAACAAGTTGGAAAGAAAAAGACAACAAAAGCATGAGACGATAATATGGAAACAAGCATTCATGCACCTTGTAGTGGAGATTGACTCATTCAAATACACTTCCATCAACATGAAGTTTTAATTATAAGTTACAAATAAATTATATTCTCTATAATATATATTCAAAAAAATAATTTGTGATCTAAATGGATGAAATTGTATATTTAATGTACTAGTTGAATCCTATATGTATGACATATTTACCTAATTTGATTAGATTAAATATGTTAGTTAAATTAGTTAATATGACATATTTCTTATAAGAACCCTAATTATTTTCTTAATTCATTCTATTCCTTTCTCTTACTTAATTATTGCTAAAATAGTATCAACAGGGGTAATTTTAAAAAAATGATAAAAATTAGAAATATGTCATATATTTAATATCAATATCAAATTTTCAATTGGGTTTTATATCAAAGAGAATAGGGGTATTTTGGATTCATCATTCCTTCAACTATATATAATATATAATTTTACCTATAATAGAAAAGTAAAAGTAAAATTACAAACATTGGCTCATAAGTTATAAGAATTTTGAAGTTGCACGGAACTATTTAACTGTTCGTTTTGCCGCCCCGCCCACTTGTGAGAAACCTTTTCAAGTTATGATTTCAAACCAATAATCAAACACAAACGACGCCACATTTGAATTAAACTCAAATTTTCCCATTTATATATAATTAATATCAAAATTTTAAGAATTTGGACTATTTATAAATCAATACTTGTACATAAATACCATTTATAAAAAAAATGTTCGAGTTTTTCTAAATGAACCATTATCATCTTGAGAGAAAAAATGCACAGATTCCTTTAAAAAAATTAAATATTGAACCTACCATTTAAAGGGAACGCAAAATAAAGGATTTAAATATATTTTTTTTGGGAGAATAAAGGATTTAAATACCTTTGTGTGTAATTTTTACTAATAAATAGAAAAATTTGAAAGCATAATTATGTGATGTGAAGCCATAATTTGTTTGGATTAGAGAGCTGAGAATATCAAGAATTGTAAAACTTACGTGAAGCTTCCATCTGCGAGCTGAATCAACGCCGTGATGGCAGAAATCCGGCGGCTGGATACATCGGAAGCTACCATAGAGACCAGCACCGGCACGACGCCGAGCTCCATGATCAGCTTGCGAGCCTTGACATCGCGTTTCGCCATAGTTTCAATCTCTTTCGCTGCAATCTCCTTCTCCTCCCAATCACCAAAATGAAGCTTCTTCACAGACCTCTGCAACAAAATCTCACGAGCTTCCTCCTCCTTCTCGTCTTCCTCCTCAATACTCTCACTCTGTTTCTGCGTAACTTGAATCGTCTCAAGCATTTCAACCTCCGCCTTCTCATTCTTCTCCTTGTCGTTGCTCTCTGAATTGGATTTTGATGCGCGAAATTGATCGGACCTGTGGTTGCGCTTCCGAGAAGATTTGGATTGAAGAAAACGTCTGATTCGGGTGAAGAATTGAAGGTTTATGGAAGATACAGTCCAAAAGGAAGAAGAAGAAGAAGGCATGTTTGGCTTGTGACTGTGAGACACACAAAGAGAGAGAGAGAGAGATTGATGCAACTTTTTTGAATTGGAAGAACCTTTTTGAGTTTGTTCTCCTTTTTATAATTTGTTCCTCTTTAAGACAAATGAGAGAGAGAGAGAGAGAGAGAGGGAGGGAAGGAGCTCTGTGAGTTTCAGAAACAGGGGAAGCACAGAGCACCCGCGAGTGCACAGTATAACTCACACGCATGATTTTCTGATATTGTATTTTATTTAATTAATTATTTATTTATACTGAATGTAAATATTTGAATATGATGAACTGGCAAAAGTACATGTTAAGGAGCAATAATTTGAAAAATTTCTAATAAAAATGACTTTATTTAACCATTCAAATTAGAACGTTTAATCTGTCATGAGATGAGTGGATGATAATATGTCCTTCTGGTAAAATGCATTTAAAATTTTAAGAAACATAAAATAAATTTACAGGAATTTGACTTCTCTGTTTTTATAGTTCATCTTATTTGTGGCCATATATTAATACATAGATTTTATTATTTCCAATTTTAAATATATGACTTAAATATGGAATGTGTTTCAATGAATATATGTGAAATTTAACTAATTTTCTAGATATATGTAACTTTTTTATTAAATACAAGTACATTCTTATTAGAAGCATTTCTTTACTTATGATTGGAGGTAGCATATTCTGTTGAAACAGTTATTTAAGTTATTAAATTTACTTTGAAAATGAAAAGCAGTTTCAGGTTTACTTGAAAACCATAAATTACATCTGTAGAAGTGGGGAAGAAAAATTGCATCAAATTTTAAACTGGGATAAACTTAAAAAAAAAATGCAATTAATGCCTCATTTGGTGATTTACAGTAACTAAAAACTACTCATTTCTTCTAGAAAACATTTTACACTAATAATTGGATAAAATATTTTATATTGATTTTAAGAAATCATACGACCCCAAGAAATTTAGGTAATAACTTCAAAAAAGTCTGCGTTAAACATATTTAAATGGTAACTTTGTGGTGAGAATTCTCAGTTTTCTGAGAGATGCAAAACAATGGTGAGACTAAAGTTCAAAAATTCATAATGATAATTCTAGAAGTCTCCCATTTCTCTATCTTTATATTTTTTTTTCTCTATTCTCACACAACATTACATTATTACATACCATGATTTATTTGTAATTTAAATTTGTATCCCAAAAATATTTTGTTGGTAAATTTTCAAAATAAAAGAGTTGGATGGTTCCTCATTCATGAATCAGGACAAATTACAAGTCTTTCAACCTCTCTGAATAATTTTAAATACATAGGGCTCCAGTTTTAAATTTGATAAAGTTATGTTCCTAATAAGTAATTTTCCTAGCAAATCTAAATTAGGCCTAGAGATTGGGAAAGTATAAGGAAAGTAAAGTTGTTGATCTCCCTGAATTAACAGCTAATTTTCTTAATAATTTAATATCTCATGTGACACAGATTTGAGATTTATGTATCTAAAGATATGCAAAAATTTTGTGCACTGTGTTCAATGTAACCTAATCTGGTAAAATTATTTGTTTTCTCCTCTCTTCTTCCAGTTGCCTTCCCATCAACAGAAGGATTTAAATTAATCAAACAAAGTATTTTATAGAAATTATTTACAATTAAGTGAGATTGAAACATGCATTTTATTATTAGAGGTGTAATATATTTATGTGGAGAATTATATGATTGGACCTACTCATCTGTTTCAACTAATTTCATTTGTGAATCTTTATTGGGTAGGGTCCATATTATTGTACGATTCAAACTTTTTGTACGCCGGAATATAATATTGTTTCAATTTATATATAGAAAATAGGGCGAATTACGATGAAGTTTCATATAAAGATTTTACGATTACACAGTCATATGAAATCACATATTTATTATCAAATCTCGTTAACAAATCCACATATTGAGATGGAATTGTTAGTTACAACCCCATCTTAGTGCATTAATAACTCCACATGATTTGAAAATAATTATATAATTTTGTGGGAATGTTTAATCGTAAAATCCCTATCTCATTATCATTTTCCCAAGAAAATAATTGGTCCGATCGGTTGATTTTTTAGAAAAATTAACTAATTAAATAAGTTAATTAACCGATATAATTATAATTTTTTTAAACTAGTCTGTTTCACTTATAAACTGATATGTTAATTATACATGTAAATATTTCACGATAAATGTTATGCTTAATACTTTATTTATTTTTATTTTTTCCAAAAAAGGTCAACTAGATATTGTATTAAAGATAGAATACTTTATAAAAAAAACCCCAACACTTCAAATCATGAAATCAACTTCAATTAATACTACATCAAAATTAATGGACGGTATATAATTCTTTTTAAAAAATGATAATTTATTTTTAGAATTTAGATCATTTAAATTAATTGAATAATTATCCTTCATTTATGAAAATCTTATATTGTTAGGACCCTTTGACATGTTACGAAGGTCCAAGGTTGTCCTCTACAAAAAGTTGCAACCTGTGAATAAAAAGAGAAAATTTCATATTTAAAACACTAAATCGTATATATCCAGAATGAATAAAAAGAGAAAATTGCATCAAAATTTAAATAGAAGCAAAAAATGTACGTAATTGATATAATAACAAAGGCCACTTATTCCTTTAAAAAGATATCTTATGATCAAGACTAAAGAAAGTAATTCCAACTCTAACTGCTTGCTGAATATTTATGTAATAGCATTATAATTCTTAATTGCTTAAAAAAAAAAAGTTTTGTTCTTCTTAAAGTTACAAAAGTACGTTCACATAAATTGAAATAAAAATGTATCAAAAAAAATTGAAATAAATTTTTTTTTATATAGGTACCTTTTGAACTGTAAATTACGTTAAAAAAATAGCTTATATCCCTAATCTAAATTAAACAGACTTAAAATCTGATTTGAAAAATCAGTGTGTGGCCTCGATCTGATAATTCTCACATGCATTTATATTTATGGATTTGATTGGATTTTGGCCAATTCCCGTCATGGAAGGGTAATTGATAAGGCACAGATGTATTGTTCATTAATTACAACATTAATTGATCCCTGAAGATAAGGGGTTGTTCCATTTAAGCCATTTAGTTTCCTTTTCCAATTTGCATTAAAAATGTGAATTTACAACAAGGCATCGCTCATCTCTAAATTTGTGAGATCCGATATGATAATATCCCAATTATATTCAGAAAAAACTATCCCAGCATGTCATAAAAATGTTTAAACAAACTATTGGTAACTGTGTCAGAGCAAAATCTTTAGTTTAAGTTATGTGAATAAAAAATATATACGAGAATCTATTTTTTAGGTTTAACCAATTTGTCGGTAGAACATACTCCCTCTGATCCATAATACAAATTATTTATATAAGAATGATTTTATTTAAAATATAAGTCAGTTGGATAAATAATTAATACTCATTTTTAGTTTTATCGTTGTAATTAACACTCATTTCCAATTTTATCTATTAATTAATGTTCATTTAATCCATATTTTTAATAAGTGTAAAAGTGAAAAAAAATATTTCAATTTAAGATATATTAAATGAATTAACTGTGATTTTTATTATTACCATGAATTACATAAAGGGAGAGAGCTTAATTTTCACCAAAGAACATTCAAATGAAAATTAGATTATTTTAATTTTTTTCAAAAGAAATTCTATTGAAGACGAGCAAATTAGATCCACACTCTCTTCACATCCCTCAAATTTGTCACGATAAATGCAAAAGTCAAACATTATATTGCTGCTCATCTTTGAATTAAGTTAATGCATGAAAAATGTGTTTAATATTTTTTACCTTGTGTGATCTATATTTCTAATATCAAGTGCAGCAGATTAATTTTGATTTGAGCATTCGTTTGACCCTGAAATCTTGTTTGAAAAAATATTCAATTCCTTCGGTACTTGATTCAACTATCATTGATAAATTGAAAAATATCAATTAGTATAGGATTAATCTGCAAATTTACCCCAAAAATTTTATTAGAAGAGTTTTATTGCAACATTCTATTAAAGATTAATGTTAAATGTGAATACTTTTAATCTTAAAGGGTAACATTATTTCATTTTAAAACTTTTAGGGCAACTTGCTCCTGAGAGAAAACCTTCTAAGCAATTTGCACTTTAACTCATTATTATAATGTAATTTTTATATAGGAAGCAATGGCTTATGAATAGTTATAGGATTTGATTGTTATAATTTCTCTTAGGTTGTTTACTTTATGTGTTTATATTAGATTTTTGAAATATTTAGTTTATTGGTGATTGTAATACCTTTCTCAGGCATTCACCGATGATGATAATAATAATTAAATTTTGGGATAATGCAATTTTGATCCTTTAATTTTACTTTCATTTGGTTTTAATCACTAAAATTTTTATTTTTTTTAAAATTATTTATTTATATAATTTAATATAAACCTGAACCATTTTACCCCCATTGAGATACAAAGACTCATGATTTTAAATTTGATGGATCAAAATCAAAATAAAAACAAATTTGAAGGGTAAATTTCGTATTAAACCGATTCTAAATTTGAGCTTGTTCTATATGCTAATTTTAATCTTAGCATGACAACGAATATAAGGATGAATAAAAGATATTTCACCAAACACAACCTAACTGATGAAAATGTACAGACTCTAAGTTTGAATTACCAAACATATACATAATTGCTCTAAAGAAAAAGGCTGAACTATTTGACAGATTTTCCGGGAAGACTTCTTAGAGAAAACTAATTCTTCAATTTCTTTTATAGGTTAACCTAATCTATAATTAGGTCGATGTAGTTTTTTTTCTTTTTATTAGTGTTTTACAATTCCTCAATTTATAGACATTAGTCTTTATGTTCACAATCTTTTGATTAAGACTTATGTGAATGTGGAGTAAGTAACATGTAAGTTGCTACAAAATAAAAAAGAAGTTTGTGAAAATAAGATAATTAAATAAATTTATTCATTATCAACATAAAAATAAAAAATATACTAATAATTATCTCCTTGCATGATGAAATAATTATCTCCTTGCATGATGAATATATATATTATGCAATTGAGTTGATTTTAACAAATCGAAATTATGAATATAGGGACGTATGTCGATAATAGGAAAAATCTCAACAATTAATTAAAAATAAGATTAAATCAGATGGATTTGCATATTAATTTTTCTTCCCCCAACCCAAAAAACCACAGACACAAAAATTAGGCAACCACCAATTTTGACAGAACAAAGAAACTACTTAAGCTGACATGTATAAACCAGTTTGGGTGCATTTCTTGGAATAGGTATGTGAAATAATTTTGCATGCAAACGTCATCATATATATGATGTTTCAGATTTACACCAAAATGAGCTGTTCAATGAATGGTTGTGTATGTATGAATTGATATTCAATCACAATTAAATTAGAAGGGAGAGATTCATAACAATTTTAAATTTCTGGATACAATCAAATGCCTTGTAACTTAATGATACGGAAACTTCTCTGTAAATGAGAGGATATATGTATAATATAAAAAAAATATGTATGAGTATCTGTATTTTATAATCGACAAATTAGTTATAATTGAATAGTAAAAATAATAACATAAAGCTAAAATAATATACTTAATGATATAAAACATTATTAAAAAACACATAAATAAAGCCTTTGTTCTTTCTTCTTAAACAAAAAAAACAACGTCGGTCAAAAAAATAGAAGCAATATTGTATTACTATAAAAGCACCTAAATGACACAGACTGGTGGATAGTATAATATATAAATGGCATGGTTACCAATTTACAAATACATCATATTTGTGTGTGTGTGTCTATATATATATATAATCATATATTGCATCAAGTCAATTCAAATATGTGTGGCTGTGCGAAGGCTAGCTAGTTCCATTGGAGTCATACTCAACATGATGGTTTATGCTCTCATGAGTGGGATTGAGAATGAAAAAACAAAGCTATGATATTGAAAATGGACATTCCACTAATGATAATTTTGGCCAAACTCACTCATGAATTATTTTTTCATTGATCAGTGAAATGGTGGTAATGGGGAGTTCAATAGCAAAGATAGGATCCTTTTCCACAACCACCATTAACTGCCGCCACCAAACTAAAGGAATACATACTATTAAGAATTGATCTAAATATAAAATGGTTTAAATAAAAATAAATTTAATAAATAAGAGAAATATTTTGATAATAAAAAATTACCGTAATACACACAAATATTTGTAATAAAGTTCAAAGAAAATTAAATAAATGAAGTTGATATAACAGAGTTCAGCTGAGAATGGAAAATTAATAAAGCAATATTTTAATTAGGGAGTAACGGAAAAAAAAGATTTAATAAATTGCGATGGAGATAAAAAAAAAAGGAAAAAGAAGAAATAAATAATTGAAGATTTTGTAAAATTTGAAGACGACCTAGGATGTTTGACGGTTAATGAAACGATTTGAGAATAGTTTGTTTTAATTTTGATTTGATTGTTATATTTTATTATTCACACTTACTTTTATATTTCTAAAAATGTTCTCTTTTCAATTTTTTTATTATAACACACTTACTTTAAATTAAACTTATGAATTAAACAGTATAAAGTATTATTATTATTGCCTTTCTCTCCTTCCTCTATCCATTTGATTTTCCTCTTCTTTCTTCTCTTTCTCCCTTCTAGTCTCTCTCTATTCTCCTTGACAAATAGATTACCACCTTATATTCTTAATATAAGAGTTAGTTGACTTATTTTGAAAGATTAAAGAAGATGATTAATTGATATATTTATTATTACAAATTTGCCTTACTTATAAACTGATATATCATCTAATGATACATACAAGTATTTCAAAATATATGTTATAATTTATTTATTTATTTATTTTTTAATCTATTAAAAAAATAACTGACTCTTATATTAAAGATCGAATAGAGGGATTATTAAACAAGTTTTTTTTTTGGTTACATGTAATAACATTGATATGATTTGAGGATGCAGCAAATTAAATGTAGATGCGACTTGATAATTTTGTTATTATAAGGAATATGATATGCTTACGAATGTATGGGTCCAATTGGTTGCATTTCCATCCAATCATAGCTCTTTCAGACTTCCTCTAATATAATGGCACAAGTGTAAAACATCCCACTAAGAAGGTGACACGTCCACATTCTTTATAATTGAAATATAACATGTTAGGATCTCTTCATTGGCCAAAAACAAACATGTGAAGATCTTTTATTTTTTTTCAACATAATTAATCATGGGTACATAAAATATACCCAAACTCTTTCGTGATCATACAAGAATTTTATTTGGTGAGTCTTTTCAGTGTGTGTGTGTGTGTGTGTGTGTTTTATTTTGTTTTATTTTATTAGCGATTCTCTTGTAAAGTGAAAGAAAAACAAGAAATGAGAAACTATGAACAAGATGTGAGTTTTACCATGGTTTTGTCTTCCTTCGGTTTCATGTAGAAAATAGATACATATTTTCTGAATAATCTGATGAATAAGATTAGTGTTTATATAGGGTTAAACCTAATTTTAGTCCCTATAGTTTACCCTGATTTGGTTTTTGATCCCTGAAGTTTAAAAATTATGGTTTTGGTCCCTCAAGTTTAATCTATCTAAAACTGTTAGTCCTTATAGTTTTAAAAGAATCTACATATAATGTTAATACAGTTAATTTTGCTTATGTGTTACTAATTCCATTAATTATAGTGAGATTTTTTAATAACTGAACAAGATAACATGACAAAAAATTGTTGCATAACTTATCCTTATAGTTTTAGGGACTTGAATGTTTGACTGCGTTAATTAACACAGTTAAATTTAGGGATCAAAATAAAAATTTGTTCAAAGCATAATGATTAAAACCAAAATTCATTCAAAATATAGGGATCAAAAATAAAATTAGTTAAAAGTACAGGGATTTTTTAAAACCACAGGGACTAACAATTTTAAACAAAGTAAACTTGAGGGATCAAAACTACCACTTTTAAACTTCAGGGACTAAAACCCAAATTAAGGTAAACTATAGGGATCAAAAGTATGTTTAACCCGTTTATATATATATAAATGGTATGAAAGACCATAGATTGTCTATTATATGTTGGTAATGTTACTGATGATATCGATTTAAGACAAAACCTTTCACGATCTTTGTTTTTAGTCCATCACGAGATTTGAAGATAAAAATTTAGTGTTTTTTTCAAACTAATAGGTCGTTTGGTCGTACGCATTGAAGCGGTTATGAAAGTTAGTCCTCCAGTTCTATTGTTTGTTTGTTTATTGTTGGATGTTTTATAATTTGTATATTTTCTTATCATATTTTATGATTAAAAATTTAAAATATACCATGTTAATTTGTTTTAAAAGTATTTTTTTGGCAAAGCACATGTGTCATCTTATCAAAGGCAATTCTATTAGATACACTGTCAAGTAGTAAATGTAAATATGTTTCCGAACGAGAATTTTAA
>QFDD01120323.1:0-16037 GCA_006871305.1 Vachellia collinsii
TATGTATTCTTCAATTTAAATTGGTGTGAACGCAAAAAATCACTTTTGAAAGAGTTATCAGTGATTGTGTATGATAATATTTAAATTTAATCTAATCAGATAAATATATGAAAAGAATAAAATAATAAATGAGATAGTTCACACAAACACATAGGATTATGTTTTTTCTTATTTAATTTACAAATTTTCTTTTTAAGAATTTCTCTTCTGTATGTCCCTACCCTAGACTGATGATTATAAAAGAGAGCATATGTGTCACGTGTGTGTAAGAGAGAGAGAGAGAGAGAGAGAGAGAGAGAGAGAGAGAGAGAGAGAGAGAGAGGTTTTTGAATGAATGATATTTAAAGTACAAAAGAATTGAGGTTTTTGAAGGAGGGTTTTGAGAAATTTTGGATTTTGGCTGCAGGGTTGAGAGGGACAGGTTATCAAGTTAAAGAGACAAAGAAGCTGGCATCTTCTCCAAACTGCAGTGCCCTTCAACAGGTCTGTACATTTTTCTTTTGGCTTTACTCATTGTACCGATTTTGCATAATCTCTCTCTACCTTCTTATCCATACATAGCCCCTTAGCCATATATATTTATTTTAAGGTTAATGCACTGCTTTCACTTATTTTCACTTTATTAGTACTCTTGTTTTCATTTCTTCAATCATTGCAATTTTTTTTTCTGTCTAGTTCCTACAGCAATAATTTAATACTCATGTAAGTTAAATATTTTTTTACTTGAAAAATCAGCATCTGCAGTCCCAAAAGAAAGAAAAAAAAGCCTTGATACAAGTGAGCTTAAGGCTTTATATATGTATCTGATGAGTTCATCCCCTTTCTCATACTCCTTAGTTGTTGCTTGTTCACAAATCACAAGGTCAAATAGAAGATCAGGCCAAAATATTTTCCAGAAAATTTACCCAAAAAAAAAAAAAAGCAAAGAGAGAGAGAATAATAAAAAGTTTTTTTGTGATATAGCAATAAGGGCTTTGGTATGTTGGAAAAGAGAGGTTTCAAAAGCTGTTTACTCTCTGCTGGGGCTGTTTTGTGCCCAAGATTAGAATTTCTTGGACTCCATTTAAACTGATTCAATCTCAACGTTACTTGCTTCTTTAATCTACACTCCTTCATTTTCAACATTTTACAGGAAATAGCAGATAGTAAACCAAAAGGTTGGACTCAACTTGAAGAGAAAAGGACACAAGTTTTGAAACCAGAGCAAACAACAACTCTCTCACCAAACTTCTCCTCTCAAAACCATAATTTACCATTTATACTCAACAGAGAAAACTGCACCTACTGTGAAGAAGAAGAAGAAGAATTTTCCAACACCAGAACCCTTGAGCTTTTTCCTCTTAAGAGGGGTGACCACCATGGCATGTCTCTCAGTGACAAGAAATCTTCTAGGCTATGTGCACCATCAGCTTCTCTGGGCAATGAAATTGCCATCTCAAACCAGTTTTTTGAGTTCCTTCCTTTGAAAGACTGAACCAAACTGGTACCAGCCATGTGGCTACAGAAATAAAGGAAAAATAATATTTAGGATTAGTTTGTTTGTTATCAGATTTTTTCAATACAATTATGACATATGAAGTGACTTTTCTTAGAAATAGACTTTCTCGTTATTGAAAAACTGATAACAAACATAAGTCTTGTCTATATATATACACACATATATCTATATATGCTGTTGTCAAACTGATAGGCTTTTATTTTTATGATGCATGCATATGTTTTAAGAGGGACTTTCAAATCTAAGTTTTTTTTTTGGTGCATGCAAATCTTGGGTTTTCATTTCTGTTTCGATATTCTGTAATCAAGCATGCAGTGGTGACTTATTATGTGTGGTCGTAATCGTTTAAGGCACATATATGTTTTGTCTTGTTCAATTCTGGGGTATCACATGATCAGGTTTTGAATAGTCGTTGTTAGAAAATGCAAGATATGCAGATAAATATATGGCTGTCACAGGCTGAAATTACAAGCCATGGTGAGATAATAAAACTTGTACTGCAACGGTAACATTGAGGCAAAGTGGTGGCTAACTGTAATTTGAACCCTAAACAGTTAAAAAAAGAGAGACATTTTTCTCAGATCACATTTGTGAGATTCAGTACTTTTTTTTAGTCACTTTGTCATGCTGTTTTGGAACCATCGAGAGCACAATAATGAAACACGAGAAAATTACAGAGAGAGTTAGTGAGGAGAAAGTAAAAGTACTTCTCTCCAGCCACAAAAATAAGCACGTAAAAACAAAGATGGGTACATCACATAAAAGAAAAGATTTTAAAAAGGAAAGGTGGCCATTTTCATTTATATGCCAATGAGTCAGTGATAATTGAAGAGTGAAAGAGGGAAGAGGGTTTGTCTATGATTTTGCAAAACTGCAATCTGCAAGATTCTCATCATTGAAATGTCTGCAGAGACAACGTATGAGTGATTTTGTGAGTTTGTGTGCGTGAGAGAGAGAAAGATAGAGATAGATGGAAGGGTCAAACTGCAAGAATGCCAATAGATTGTTATAAAAAGTAGGTACAGCACCGTATACTTTTCAAAAGCGTAAAAATGTTAAAACCAATAAATATAGCATAAAACTATTACTTTTTTTTTTTGGGAGATCCAAGTTGTTTTTGCATATGTATATGTAATTTATACTTAAAGGTTATAATATTTTTATTTCTATTTTAAATGTTCATAAGTACTTTTATATATCTAAAAATTATATAGTACTAGAAACACTTTTAATCAAAATTTAGGGATAGACAGACAGAGGGAGTGAGTGAGTGAGTGAGGTGAGCAAAGCAAGAAACAGACTAAAATGAAAAATTAACATCTCATCGTAATTAATTTGTCGCTTAGAAAAGTTGGGAGCATATGCTGCTTGTGTCTGTCAAGCAGTGTCCTTTTCCATCTCTGGTTTTTTCCCCTACCCCACGTCATTAACACACCACTCAGTACTCAAAAGATTTATCTTCCTCTCTAAAAACAACTTACCTTGGTACTTTCTTTTATGACCTATTGATTAGGTAATCAGATTCTAGTCATCAATATTAAAGAACTCAGCTTTTTATGGAGGGCTCAGTGGCCTAACGACCAGATATTTTTGAAAACGGATGGGGATGAGGCTCTTAGGTGGTTGAGTCCTAAGACAACATTTAAAGAAATTACTAGACAGAATCTCCTGGTTAACAATTAACCCAAATATCTAGTTTTTATTCGGGTATAATGACTTTGTATGATTTATATAACTAATTCCATCTACTAAGATAAGATTTATTTTTATTGTAGTAGCAATACAAATTTGTGGATACAAGTTTACAGACAAAATGACAAATGAAGTGTGTTAGAGACAGTATATGTGCCAGCATGACGCCTTAAATATGCTTCACTCATTAAATGAGCTGCCATGGTCATACCCACCCAATTTCACGTACACTTCAACAGTATGCTTGAGTAAGAGATTGTGTTTACTTCCATAAGAATGGTGTATTTTGTTTTCTTTAGCTTATGAATCATAAGTTAGGATCTTACCAAACATAAACCTTGGACGCACATTTTCTTAAAACCCATCCATCAAATCTATATCTATGATTATACAAGTTACAGTAATCATAAACTGTAAACAAAGCAACTTGTGTATACAATTTTTATAGCATATAAACATTAACATTAAGAACTGAACATACCTTATTAGTCATCACTTCAAGGATATAAATTTGTTGCAATCAAATAAAAAGAAATACCCCTGGTCACATTAAACATGAGAGGTCAATCTTTAACGAAATGGTTATAACTGAATGTCCCAACGTATTATAGTTTATTCAATTAAAATGACCCAACCGATCCATTTTAAACAAACACTAAGCACAAATAATACATGTGGCCTAGGAAATAAATGTTATGTTTGATTGATGTAAATGCATATATGGTTACAAAACTATCCAATATTGCATTATCCACAAACCATATTACGGAGATGACTTGCTTATGCATTGCATTGTTCCTTTCTTGATTCAACCAATATTATTTCCATTTTTTACCTTTTCACCTTTTTTTTAATACTTGAATTGGAATATCAATTTTGGAATTTTGACATAAAATCTTATTCAGCGTAATATATTCTTCAATTAACATGTTTTTATCAGGTTATTATCCATCATGTACATTGCACGGAGAGAAAAAAAAACCGGTTAGCATAAAAAACAATATATATACCAATGGCTGCACAGATCCACAGTCGCAGTATGCATAAATTACAAGACAACCAGACCGCCTCCATTATATTATAGCAAGACACAAGACAGTAATTTCTTAAAATGCATAACAGTAAAGCTACCTTTTTTTAATAGTTTAACATTACAGGTGGGTTGAACATCTGACTTTACAAGAAAGCTTATATGCTACCATACCAATAGGAAATTAGCAGTAATTTTAGTTATGTAAAGTATGACAAATATGGTTATTCTGTTTATTCAAGCTCCTGCAGAAATGGAACATGAATCTGTAAAACTGTATTAGCCATTGTCAACACATGGGATTAACATTAATGCATTACTACTTCAACAACTGAAAAGAATCCTCCATTCAAAGGCTTTCAAAGTCAATAAATCAATACGTTCATATAAAATTTATTGGTAGCCCCATTGTTCATGAACCAGGAACACTACAATTCGATTTTAAGCTCAATGCAATGTACGCGACCTACAACTAGTTGTCATTCAATAAGGCAACTGAAGCTACTAGTTTTCTTTATTTGCACATTCTTGATTATGGAACTAGCCATTGATGCACGGTCAGCTTCAAGATTGGCTCACATAGAGCGGCTCCGGCTCCACTTTTCGTCTGATCCTGAAGGAAGAATTGACAGACAAAAAAGCGTTTAGCAAAATCCTATTCACACCAACAAGATACCCAGAAGCTGACACCCATGATATAGCTGAACGGTAATTGGAGACACTTGGTACAGTTAATAATTTTGACAAAAAGTATTACCGTATAAACTTATATTCTTCATTGTTTTAAACCTCGTGTCCGTTTACCATTTTCTGTAATCAACAAAGATGCCAATTTACATTCTTACGATCTGTACTCACCAATTTTCAGGCGCCCATGTACAGCCATCCGTGTCCACTATGTGCAAGCTGTAGGCATGCCTTGATTTTGGGGAGCGGTTTTCAAAACTGCCATCCATGTACAACAATGAATGAGAAAAAAGTTGGAGAAAATCAACTTCAAGAGAAATTACTTCACGATAAACATCAACTAGAAAGAGCTGTTTAAATGAACCTTTGATGGATAAGATCACCATGGATGACAATCAAAGAACCAGCTTTTACTTCAATGGGCACAAAACTTTCTTGGGCATAAGACGGTGACGACCGGTCAAATTTAACACCATTTTCATCTCTTAAGAACCTTCTAACAAGCCCATCTATATCAAAGTGGCAAAGAGGGCAAAACAAAAGGATTTCATCAGATTACACAAAGCATAATTGATGACGTGATGTAAAATAAAATATAAAGGAAGAAATAGCTACTTTTGTGTGATCCAGGAATTGCCCAGATGCAACCATTAGTTATGTTTGCATCTTCTAGAGCCAACCACAGTCCTGTGCATGTTGGTGGTTCAGTATATAGAAATGAATTATCCTGGTGAGGGACCACTTCACCCCCAATGCCTGGTTGCTGCCAACGAAGTTTCCATGAATAAGGTTATAATAATGTCCATGAATAAAATATGGCAGCTAAACACCCATATACATTAAAAACTGGAAGTTCAAATATTAAACATCAGCCCCAATTACACCAGCTACCAAGAGCAAAGGAACTATTCCAGGCAAAGCCTGAACATGTTAAACTAATTTGAGTCACTGATAGGTACCTGATCCTTCATTTTAATGAATTTGAGGACCAGTGACTATTAGTTGGGACCATAAAAAATGATAAAATAATCATTCAAGCATGTTTGATATCAAGAAAATCAGCTGATTGTAATTATAATTTATGAACTAAGTATTAAAAACAGAGGTGAGATCTGATGTAGAATGTTTAACAGACATAATATACACCCACAAATACCAAAGGGCCAACAAAATGATGCCAAATTAGAAACATGCCAAAACCAAGCTTCATACATGGTCATTCAAAAGCAACTTTAATTATATCAGAACAAATCATCAAAATCTCCATGTAACTATTTCTACTGCTTAGATTTATTACATTTTCATAGAGCCACACGAGTTTCATTCCTGAAGCAAACTCTTTACAAACACTACCAAAATCTTTTGGCACACTAAACCACCACAGTTCCACAATTGCAAAAAGATCTATTTCAAATTCTTATGGTCAATTGATTCCTATGGATTTCAAGATTCATGGTAATTCTATTCAAAATCTTCAACGAAATACTAGCTGCTGATAAGTCAGCAGATTAGTTATTTTAAAAAAAAAATGGTTAGCAGGAAAATGCGGCTTGTTTCCAGACAAAACATATTGTAAGGAGCAAGATCTCAGTATGTCACCAAACAAGTTCTCAGCAAGTCGGTCCAAATTTGCATCACTGGCGATTGGCACAGAACCAATCCAGAGAACAAAACGGTCATAAATTAAATTAATCTTGTGTTAGGATTTTCATTTCTGTTTAAATCTAAGTGACTTTCACCTTTATAAATTCTTAATGAATTATGGCAAGTACCTAGAAGTAATGACTAGTGCTTTTAAGATCTTAGTTTCAACAAAAAAAAAAAAATCCCTATTCAGAGTCATTCCAACTCCTGGATACATGTATAAAGAAAATCACAGTTAAACAGTATAGATGAGGTGGACCACATATATGGCTAGCCGAACAAAAACATTTATTAGAACTGGGAGGAGTGCAAATAGCCAAAAGTAAATACTTCAAATATTTTATATTCATTCTGTCATAATTTATCACCCTCTAATCATATAACCAGAAATTGAATGTGTTGAAAGACAGGAGATAGCAAACTACCTTAAATATGTACATGGACTGCATAATCACTGGTCTCTTGTACCCCAACGAGGACATCAAACTTGAAATTTTCCCGGAACAAGAAAACTTTTTGAATGCCGGCTCAAGCTCATGAAGCGCTGTACAAAAGCATACCCAACCCAATTAAAAAAGAAAAACAGATCCACAAGAAAAAGAAAAATCAGATTCAAAGGGATCCTTACTGTGGAATTGTGCGGTCAACATTACTCAAGCACATTTACCTTTACGAAGAGATTCGCCCCTTTACATAAAGTAACTTATTCGTTGCTATGATAAAACAAGAGAGTATTTAACGCATACCGTGACCAACTTTATTAATGGAGAGTTGCTTCGGCTGCTTTAAGTTTCCATCATCCCCAAACGCTTTCTCTACCAAATGAGTAACAAAGGAAATAAGTAACCAAAGCACCATCGAAAATACCTTCAACCTATCAAAATCAGATACTGGAAAACTTAAAGGATCAATCGATTCGATACCCTCGAAGAAAAACGAAACTTTCTCCACGCTATCATAAAAGTAATCGTCAGTCCGCTGTTGCTGGGTAAAACAGAGAAGGAAGGAATGAAAAATAAATTCATATGATTAAACTTTAATTTCAGATGAAAAACCAAGTCTAAGAGGGCAAAAAACTAAAAAGCCACAAAATCCAATCATATCTGAATAAGTAACCTGATTCTTAGTGGAAAAAATTGAGGCGGTGGAGGAGCAATCAAATTCATCCAGTAACTGCTCCATTCTCTTCATAATTGCGTCGATATCACCGGAACTCGCGAATGATTCAATGACAAGATAACCTATGCAGACACGGAGGAATGGATTATTGAATAATTATTCCTTCACGAAACATACGAACAGAGGAGGAAAAATGTAAATGGATTTTGCTTTGTAGAGCCAACAGGTGATAGTTACCATGAGTGTTGAAGAATTGAAGCTGATTCGGAGTAAGGTTTCCTACGACTCCCATGGCATTCGTCTGTCTTCGCCTCTCGTCCCCGCTCCTCTTCTCAGGTCACAAGCAAAATAGCAAGGTTGTCGACACTCAAAAGTCAAAACGCAAAACTAATGGTCAAAGTAACAAATTCTTTATCTATTATAAGGGCAGTTAACTTCCTTTTTCTGTAGAAAAACAAAAATAAAGAAAGTTATAACTTAGAAAAATTGGAGGAAAATCCCATTGAAACATTAATTAAAAAATAGACATATTCAATTGTATATGTAAAAATTTAATTATATATAAATTGCATATTATCAAAGCTCAATTGTATATAAATGTAAAGTCTCATTTTATAATTAATTCTCCAATAAAGAACTTCTCCTTAATTTTTTATTATAACTTTTTAATATATATATTTTAAATTAATTTATTTAATGGATAAATTGATATATAATTTATTATAATTTAGTGGTACATATAAATATTTTAAAATATTTATTATTTTTAATTATTTTACTTAAGCTCTCAGTGCTCCAAGAAGGTAAGCATAGGCAACATTTTTGCCGTCCAAGGAAGGTCGGTGGAGCAGGGAAAAGAATTGGAAAACGAAAATAAAGTCCCCGGATGGTCAATTTACTCCACTAAAGTCCCACAGATCTCAGAATGTAGATCCCATGAATTGTTGGAAAAGACTTAACCACCCTTAGCATATTTACTCCACTTAACCACCCTAGGTTTTAAACCTTGGTTTCACAGAATTCGAGGTAAGTATGTGAGAAAGTTTTATCTCGACTTGCGTAAAATTGTTTTTGAAAATTGATTGGCAAACAAGCCACAATGGTTATCTCAAAATCACCTCAGCATTCAGCAAGCCATCCAATTCTTGGCTGGTGAGAAATGGTTATTACTCTGTAGCCATGGATTATACTTAGGCTCAAATTCTCCAATCACATATAATCTCCAATCACATATAATCATGTATTATACTTTTGAAATATTATCATTTAATTATAAACCCAAATACAAAATAAGATATATATTTATGTATGATTAGAAAACTTGATATAATGAATATAATAAATTTGATGTAAATATCATCTTTATTTATAATTAATATGCAAATTAATTTGTCACATTTTTTAGACAAATATCCGTCTCATTTAGTGACTAGAATTTAATGCGTAGGATGAAAATCAAACTATCCCAACAATTAGGGGTATTATGAAAAAAGAATGGCTAAAGTATACATTTAAATATTTAGTCTTTTAAATTTACATCAAATTTCAGTTTGGTTCCTTAAATTTAAAAAGTACATTTTTTAGTCATTCTATTTTAACACAACTCATCAAATTTAAACAGTTATTCTGTAATTAAATAGTTATAAAATATGGTTAAATTTTAAAATATAGTAATAACTATAATGAATACGACGTATTCTATCATCGTTTAATTGCAGAAACACAATTTATATTTGATGAACTATCACTTTCCATTAAATGAAATTAACAGTTTTAAATAAAAAGATTAAAAACATACTTTTTAAATTTAAGAAAAGAAACTGAAATTTGAATTTAAAGAACCAAATATATATTTTATCTAAAAAATAATCAAAAGGGGCAATATATATTTATGATTGACTAGAGTAATATATTTTTCAGCTTCATGCCATAAAGTAAGTCTTTTTTATTTTATAATGATTTAATGATAAAAGATAAGATATTTTTAACACGTCATTTTAGGACTTCAGGGTCAGGTCAAGTTTAAATTTACTTAATAATACTAATAATTACGCTACCCATTCAAACATGCTTTCTTATAATAATGAAGCGTATAATACAATAATGCCTCGAGACTTGTTGCAAAAACCAATTTAAGACATATTTTGCCTCAAAGAATTGCCGTTGGAAACTCTCACGTGTAGAATTATGTTAGCAGAAGCGAAACTCAAGGGGTAGCTAACTACTATATTCACTGAAATCATCATTTATCAAAAAAAAAAACAAAAACAAAAGGAAACTACTGTGAAAGAATAACAAATGTAATCCGTATACAAGTATACAGCTGAAAAATAAAAAATGGGACCTTCAATCTGAAGGCAAGCAAATTACAAAATTTGATGCAAGAACCAAACCTAACAACAAAGCGCCAAATGACCCCTGAATCTCATAAATGTACACAGTCACAATCTGTTGCTAAAGCTTTATAAAAAAGTGTTTGTTGATGATAAAGGTAATGTACAAGGGCAGGTGTGTGAAGGAATGTGAATTTGTCGTCTCACAGCTTGTTAGATACAATAAGCTGCTAATTCATGTATGAAATAATCAAAATGCTTGGTCAACGTCAATGCCTCTGAGAGAGATTGTTGCCAAGGAACAAATTTGAACTCTGTTCTCAGTTGGCCAAAAAATAAAGATGTCGCTCCCTCAAAATCCAATCCCATGAAATAACCTCATCAATGTGACCTCCAACAAAATCCTTTTAAGCTCTGAAAACTGAATGTATGCCCTCTCACTCATAAGGAAAGGGGAATGAATGAAGCAATCCAAATTCCAGATGAACACAGTCAGCAGTAAGGCATGCTCTGAGTTATGGGTAAGACAAACCGCTATCAAAATTCTCTGCGAATAGATCAAGTTGCTGATGAAGATCTCGATCCATCAGTTTTATTTGCACGGCACATGCAATCCGGGCACGGAAAGCTATATATCGAGTCATTCGGTCTTTTGAGCTCAAATCCCTTTAAATCACTGTGTGATCTCATACTCAGCAGTTGACGCTTGAGACTTCTCCATCTGAAAATTAATCATGCAGTAACTCTAGAGATATTTTCTACTTAGACAAGATTCCCGTCATCTCCCAATAACAAGTTAATAAGCATCATTAACGAGGTACATGGTTCTCAAAAGAATAAGTTTAATGACGTTCAAATATTTAACGTTGGCAAAGGGTAAAGCGAGTCGTAAAATTAGTATAATGGGCTCTAACAATTTAGGTGGCACAACTAAAACTTCCCCTCAAACTCAAGAAGTGTCTCCTTACACTGTTGTGATTGCGTTCTTCCTTAGAGAACATATTTCTTTCTGGGGCCTAAAAAGAGAAGACATTTCTTGGTGGACTAGACACTATATCCACATCAACCCAGTTATTCAAGAGGTTCGAGAGAGTTAAACACATGAACATACCGCTACTATAATAATAATTGCTAATATTATTTTCCTGACACAAACATATTGACAAACCATCTCCCATTGATATCATTTTTCATACAACTTGTAACTATTGTCACTCTTCCACGAATTTCTGAGAAAAATACAAGGGGCCGTATTATGTTCCATCTGAAGCATGATTGCATTATTGATTTTTCCTTCCACTGAAAAATATTTAAAAAACTCAAGTAACATGCTACATACCCTATATTGGGGTTGTCGAAGAGTACTGCTAATTTCCGCTTATCAGGCCTAATTGTCTGAGAGTGTCCACCATACAAGTATCTTCTGTGGCCCAGTAAAAAATGAGGGAAGTTACCACCCTGAGTTGTGACAAACACCTCACTATGAAGACAAACGGTGTAATCAATTGCAGCCATCCTGGAAGAATAATTCTAGAAGAAATAACCTCAGTCAACATCATGACACATCGACACTTGAAGCAAGCATGAAGTAAATGTAAGAGCATAAACTCCAACCTTAAACGGAGCGAGTTCCTCTTCAGATGCCAGAGTTTCCTTAGTTTGCAAATTAGGAAACATTTCCAAAAGTGGGGCCATTGTTTTCTCAGCATCATATATTTTTCCCGATGCCAAATAGATAGACGTGTTCTTAGTGAAACCCATTCCCCTTAGCATCAGGCCAACCTGAAGAGATAAAAGAGAGCATTGGCCATAATTTAAACATAGCCCTTTTTTTTTTTTGGGGGGGGGGGGCATATATAGCAGATGCCGTAAGTGACATAAAATTCATGAAGAAAAACAGAGGCGTTGCCCGAAACGTTCTTCCTCTTCTTACAGATTCAGATCACTAGAAACTTAAGGAGGGAATCACCTCCAAAGGAGTGAGGGGACACTTCCCATTGATCCTGATTGCTCCGGGACGTATTACGCGTCCAGGTTTTGTAAATTTCCCTTTCCAACCTCTTTCTCTTGCGGCAATCATGTCTTCTCTCTCCTGTTTTCCACCATCAAAAACACAACAAGAAAATGCAACCATATCCTGCATATGGAAATATGAAACAAGAGTTGAAGCTAAGATTGAGATATAATTTTGTACACAAATAAAGTTAAGCACCAACATTCATATATGATCTAAACCAACCTCTTCAAAACGGAGATGTATGGAGACATATTTGCCACCGTTAATTTTACTACGCTTTCTCATTCTTGCAACCAAAGATTCACCCATGGTCAATATAGGACTAGAAAATCGTAAAGCCTCATAATTTGCTAAGCATCTAAGCCGTTGGACAGCTGGAGGAGCATCAAATGACAATCTATTTGCAAACGGAGAAATCCTAATCACCCTGCATCATTTAACAGAAAAAATTTTAAACTGATGTAACAAATATAATACTCATCCCCCAATCAAACCATAACTAAGGAATCATGACCCACAAACACACACAATGATATAATTCCATGATAAGAGAAACACCAAGCATCCTAACATAAAAAGCCCATCAGAAAAATCAAATAATATCAGACATGTGCAAAAACAGTGACAATAAATGAATGAACTATCAATTAAAAACCAAGTAATTCATATAATACAATGAATTGAATCCCCATTCATCCAAAAAATAAAAAATCATCTGACCATGACCGGCATATCATTAATGTCAATCCAGATTCATATTGGACAAGTAAAAAAGTGTGACCAGACATGGTTTTAAGCTGAACAAATATCTGCAAAGCACACCATCTATACATGTCTACATGTGTATGTGGGTGTGTGCTGTATCATTCTGCTAAAGCCAACGGTATCAAACTACAACAACAGGATCACAGCTCCACAGGCTTTGCACTCCTTTCTTCTTCCAAAGCTAATAAAAACTAATAGAGAATAAATGCTCAATAATCAGAAGAAAAATCTTGAAAATCCAATAATACTTTCCTTTCCAACATTGGGCCAACGCGTTGGCCTTTTCTTTTGAGGAATATCAATAACTGCCTCTCTTTCAAATACCAAGGTCAAATTCCAACAATCCCAAAATGTTTAATACAAAATTAGAGATCGAGAACAATTAGCAATTCATTGATAGAACAAATATCATACACTCACTTTTCTTCAAGTAACTTTGGGAGTACCACATCTTTGTAATACTGAATAGATGACCACGCCTTAATCCTGAAATTGTGAACATTTGTCATGTTGCTTCCAAATCTTTCCATTAGGTACTCAGGAATCTTATCAACGATCTGTACATCATTTTTCAAGCTGTTGATAAAATATTCCTGATCGTAAATGTCCCTGAATTTGCTGAACAAGTAAAACATAATGAATCAGCACCTATATATGTACATATTCTAAAGAGGAATGTGCATGCTCTGAATTGTATATATGTACGTGTGTGTGTGAGAGAGAGAGAGAGAGAGCAAGGCAAGTGAGGGGGAAATTACTAGTGCCAACTATTAGAATTACTAATGCCATCTACTACATACCGTATTTAGAAAAAAACAAAGTGAAGAAAAGGACTTAAGACAAAGTCATCGGACATGAAAAAAAGCCTAAGTTCAATCACCAACGAAGGATGTGGAATAAAAGAAATTGACTTAACAATAGTCAAAGTAACGCATTTTGTATATACACATACAATCATCATTGATGTCAAATAGTCTATAGAGTTGTATACTATGCCAAGGGCTAACATCAATCAGTGACTCACAAAACTAGAATTAAAATATAGAAAACTGACAAACCTGGGATCTTTCCAGATACTATGATAATGGAAGTTGGGGATCAGAAGAGTAGCATTGAGATAGCCAGCCACAGCAACAGCATTGCATATCTATGAGGCATTTACAACATTCATGAAAAGGATGAGTCAAGAAGTACCATCAATAAAACTTTGAACAAGAAGGACTCAAAAGAAAATACTAACTGATGTCCTCTGCTGATTTAAGCCACCATTAGCCTCCACATATATGTAACCATTTGATTCTGGTAGACCTATAATCCATAAACGAAATATGCATTAAAATGTAACAGAACACAACAGGCTAGCCAAAACAAAAAAGCAAGAAGAGATTATATCATAAGCTGATGTAGGTAAAAGCAAGGACCGTCTAGAAAGGAAAAGACACAGTATGTCAGGGCCTTGTCCATCCAAAACTACTATTGGATGTGTGTGTGTGTGTGTGTGTGTAGCAAAAATATTTCCAGGAAACTAGCTAATACTACAATCTATCAACTTCATTGTTTTAGAGAAGATCCTCTGTATCTGTCCATTTAACCACAGATGCAGTGAAAGGAAAGTTTGGAATTTGGTTTATATCCTCCACATTCTTTGTCCCTGAGTTTTTAAGAGATTCATCCCTCTGCAACAAGAAGCAGCTAGGAAAATAGGATACAAGAGAAGTATAGAGCAGAAGTTTTCCAATCTGGTTATTTCTCGACCTTCAAATCATTTCCCAGTCAATGCAGACTTAAACAGCCAGTCATATAATCTTCCACACAAGTGAATTTTCTGATGGACAACAATGATCAGCCTACACCCAATCTAGACACCAAGAGATAGAAAATGAATAAGAAAATATAACTGCATTGTATAAGAAGTGCAAATGATGGACGATAGTACGATGGTCGTTTTGATCTTTTACTCCCACAAGATGCAGCCTCTTGCAAAGTATTGTATTATACTATGAGGGTCGCATGAAAAATACAAATCACTCATGACAAATTGTCAACGATGCCAAAAGCACCCAAGTTATAATAAAAAGAGAAGAGATTGAAAATGAGGGGCAAAAAAATTGTTCTCATTAGTGGTGTATCATGACAGAGCATATCATACCTTCTGAAGCTCTGTTGACACATGGTTTCCACTCACCACCTTTGTAGGAACTCTTCCATATTGTTGATATCTGAAAGGAAGTTAATAGCTTGTGTAACTAAAAGTAACCAATTGAACCAAAACCCAAAATCAAAGCATCAATATCGAGAAGTAACTTAAAAGAAAGCAACAAAACACTCAATAATGCAAAAGAAGAATAACAATGACAAAGGAAAATAGTAATCCAAATAAAAGAGATGAGCAAGACTTGTCAATTCCTACTTGTCCCAATTGCATGCTTGATGTGAGGAAGAAAAATTCTTCCGCAAGCACAACAATCAGTTCCGAACTTCCTTATAGAGGAGACGAGATGGCCTGGCATCAATTCCCTCCATCAGAAATCTGCTATTGAGCAGTTTTTTTTTTTTTTTTTGGTGACAACAGGCAGATAGGGCCTTTGGCCCCCGAACCCGGAAACCCCCCGGTATACGGCGCCTTTTCCTGAGTCCCTGGCCTTCTTAACTGGACCAGGTAACCCGGGGCAACCGACTAATCCGGAGCGAGGGAAAGCGTAGGCACACCCAGGTGCTATTGAGCAGTTTTAAGAGCTTCACTAGTGAGTCAGTTCCTTCTTAGTAGATGTTTAGCCAATGAATTCAGACCGGATGGAGAATAACTCCGCTTCCTTCAGGAAGTCAAAGAAACTCTACCAGAAAGCATACAATGATGATCAAATACAGATGTAGCATGCAATGGTTCAGGCTACATGTGAATTCTACATTAGAGCTATGGAAAATAAAGAAATCATCGAAACATTCAGGATATACAATGCAAGAAAACTAGAGTATCGTCTGAGCCTTCCCGTTCTTGGCCTCAAAACTTTCCAAAACAATTGAAGTGTAATATGGGACGTAAAATAAGATTCCCATTACTAGATCGACACAATATCAAGAAATGCTTATGATTCTTCACCGTTCATAATGAATCCAAGAAAACAAAAGGGAGAGCAGTCAAAATTTCGGTTACGCATCATAAACAAAAGCCATTACAAAGACAAAAGCAAATCTACTAAGACCAACCGCATCGGCAGAAGAATTATCTGCATCCATCTCGTGTCTGAGTTT
>QFDD01120324.1:0-71194 GCA_006871305.1 Vachellia collinsii
AGATAATATGGCCGCAATCAATATCTCTCACAATCCGGTGCAACATGATCGAATGAAGCATGTGGAGATAGACAAACACTTCATAAGAGAGAAAATTGATGAAGGAATAATTGAACTCAGATACATTCCCTCGAGAAGGCAGACAGCAGATGTTCTCACAAAAGGACTTCCTCGGGAGAAATTCGAATACTTCACTAGCAAGTTGGACATGATCGATATCTATGCTCCAACTTGAGGGGGAGTGTAGATCATGCAGCGGAATATTAGGAGGAATATTAGTGATTTGATTGTGTAATTATTTAGGAGATAATTAGGGATATTATTATTGATTGTAATTCCTATTTCTTCGGGCACCGTTATTGGCCCTCCTTGTATATATATGTTAATCAAATGAATCAGAAGACAAGAAGATTATTCAGCATAATTATACTCAGCTCGTCGTCTTCCCACTGCTCTGATACCATGAAGATCGATACGAGCTGAGTATAATTATGCTGAATAATCTTCTTGTCTTCTGATTCATTTGATTAACATATATATACAAGGAGGGCCAATAACGGTGCCCGAAGAAATAGGAATTACAATCAATAATAATATCCCTAATTATCTCCTAAATAATTACACAATCAAATCACTAATATTCCTCCTAATATTCCGCTGCATGATCTACAGTTTCAAATTCAAAATTGAAGATAAATTATTAGAACATATATATTGTTCTTCACATTCAGAGCATAATGTTGATGGAATTTGTGAACAATTTTTACTCGCATAGTTAACATTAATGCTTGTACCTTTATTGTCAATTCTTGATATTGTTGTGTGGCGAATTTGCAACTGAATAACTATTGGTGGCATTCACATGAATTTTTCGACTATTGCTTAACATTCTTACTGGTTAACGTTGTAGGTTCTGAGGCCATGTTTGCAGATCTTTGCTACTTCTCTGTACAATCAGTTCAGGTAATGGAGTAGGGAAAACTAGCGTCTTGTAATGTTCATTAGAATCTCAGGGTCCTTTCTTTTATAACATAATTCTTTTTTCTTCTCGTTCGCTAATTTTTCTCTTATGGAATTGATGTTGGTTGTTTGCAGCTTACATTTTTCTTTCTTGTTCTGCCATGCCTACTATTGGGTTATTTGGGTCAAGCTGCGTACCTTATGGAAAACCCTGCTGATGTTGGTGATGTTTTTTTCTCTTCTATTCCAAGTAAGTATTGAAAACATTCCTACTCCTTCCTTCTTTACAGATAGCTGTCTTGACGATTTACAGCATATTTCTGTTGTATAATTATGTGTCTTCAGGTGGTGTGTTCTGGCCAATGTTCCTCATTGCTAACATTGCTGCAATGATTGCAAGTCGAACGATGACAACTGCCACCTTTTCATGCATAAAACAATCTATGGCACTTGGGTGTTTCCCTCGCTTTAAAATAATTCATACCTCTCGGAAATTTATGGGTCAGATCTATATCCCTGTTATTAACTGGTTCCTTTTGGCTGTTTCACTGGTGCTTGTCTGCTCTATATCCAACATTGAAGAGATTGGAAATGCATATGGTAATTGCTTTGAACTTCTTTTTTACTCATAAATAATGTTTTACTGTTGCTTGTCTGCTCTGTCGTTGGTAATAATGTTACAGAAAAATTGGGGTCAAACTCAAACATCATAGAATAGTTGGCATTTGAGTAATTTGTTTCTGTGTAAGCAGATTGAAATTCTCTCCAGTAATTGCTTCAGTATGCCCTCTGCTGTGGTTGAGAACTAAGAACACAACTGGAGCTTTGTACCGCCTTATTAATTTTTTTTTTCTGCTTTCCCCCCTTCGAAAAAAGAAAGGAAGAAAACCGCTTCTACTTCTCTTTTGTTTCATTTTTTTTCTTGGGCCCAGCTTGCTTGCTATATTCAGCCACCCTTTTTTTAATTTTCAGGCATTGCAGAGCTAGGAGTGATGATGGTGACCTCTGTTTTAGTTACCCTCATTATGCTTCTTATATGGCAGACGCAAATAATCAAAGTGCTTATTTTTATGACAGTCTTCTTGGGATTGGAGTTGACTTTCTTTTCATCAGTTTTGTTGAGCATGACAGATGGCAGTTGGATAATATTGGTTTTTGCCACAACAATGTTTCTTATCATGTATGTATGGACTTATGGGAGCAAGCTCAAATATGAAACTGAAGTCAAGCAAAAGTTATCAATGGATTTGATGGGGCAATTAGGTTGCAATCTGGGAACAGTACGAGCACCTGGCATTGGTTTGATTTACAATGAGTTAGCCAAAGGAATTCCATCAATTTTTGGCCATTTTTTGACCACGCTTCCAGCAATACATTCGTTGATTATATTTGTTTGTATCAAGAATGTTCCAGTTCCAGTGGTGCCTCAAAGTGAAAGGTTCCTTTTCCGGCGAGTCTGCCCAAGAAGCTACCATATGTTTCGTTGTATTGCCAGGTAACAAGGGACCCAAGTGTCATTTTCCCAATTTTATATTATATCAGTGTGAATGTGAAACCTTAAAGGCACCGGACAAATGGTTCAACCTATAGAAAGCTTGGACTATTGTTTAAATGATGCACTACTGCTCATGTTACTTTAAGAAATAACACTTGCAGTTCCTTCGCTTGAACTTTTACTTGTCTACAGGTATGGTTACAAAGATGTGAGGAAAGAAAATCAACAGGTTTTTGAGAAGATTCTGATTGAGAGCCTAGAGAAGTTTGTTCGTCAAGAGGCTCAGGAGCGGTCCTTGGAAAGTGACAGGGATGATAGTGATTCGGAGGATGAGTGTTCTAGGGTTCTTGTTGCTCCCAATGGGAGTGTTTATTCTCTTAGTGTTCCTCTCCTGGCTAGCAACCCCATTTCCATAGCCAGCACATCAGAGGTGAGCCCAGCATCTTCTAATCTTCCAGCTTTTGATGCAGAGCAGAGTCTTGAAAGGGAGCTATCCCTTGTGCGTATGGCTAAAGAATCTGGAGTTGTTTATCTTCTTGGTCATGGGGATATAAGAGCAAGGAAGGATTCATGGTTTATCAAAAAGCTAGTTATAAACTATTTTTATGCCTTTTTGAGAAAGAATTGCAGGAGGGCTACGGCAAATTTAACTGTGCCCCACACGCGTCTGATACAGGTTGGTATGACTTACATGGTTTGACGCTGACACTCAGTTCTGGAACCAAATAAAGCAGATGCCAGTTTCTTTGGAACTTCAATTTGGTGGCAGTGTGGGGCTTTGAAAATTCATTTTGTAAACGATTGCTTCTTCATTTCTGGCTCACTGAATTACCTGACAGCCAAATACCTATATAACTTTGCCTCTGAAAATTGTTTGATGCTTACCTGTAAATGTGGGGTTGGAATAGGCGGAGACAGAATAATCAGAGCACATAAAATCAATTGGTTGTTTAGTAGACATACTGTGAATGTATCAATTTTTTCCCATATTTTAGCATTTGAGACAATAATTTACATGGATTGGGTTTCAAAGGCTTACCACTGGCCAGTCAAGTCTTACAACTCAAAAAACACAGATATTTGTAAATTATTTATTGATGAGATCTTCACTTCAGTCATGGAATACAAACTCATGTCCTTACAGGAGATGAAACCAAACTTTACCTATTGGACTGATCTTTGGAGATGTGAATGTCTCAAATTTTATTGTGTAGGATGAGTGTTTGATACCCTCATACTTCGTCATCCTTTCTATCCTTGCGATAAATGATAAATCTCTGTAAAACTTTCATATTTTTACCGCTACGTCACCAAAAATAAACATTTCTTCAAACATGCCATCCTTTTCCCAACAAATTGAACATAACATCTTTTATCACTAAAATCTTTTCCCAACAAATTGACGTAGCGGTAAAAATGTGAAAGTTTGACTTGTATTAAACTCTTTGGGACTAAATGGTAGAAAGGATACATAGTAACCTTACTTTTGCAAGAAAGATTATTTTTAAGATTTGAATCCATGACTTCTTGATCACATGGCAGCAAAATATTAATAGGTCCCCGTATGGTTAAAAATGATATTTTAGAAAAATCAATATATAGTTAATGTAAATAACTAATTTAACAAAATTTTTTAATATTTTAAAATTAGTTATCTAGTCCTTAAATTTAAATTGAGGACAATAAGGAAACATGAGCATGCAGACACATTGAGCAGAAAGTGTGCACATAATTAGGGACCAATAATAGATTGGAAAAAAATTAGTACTAAGTTACAAAATAAAATAATTATGAATGTTACAAGAATGGATATCTCATCTTCTGACAAACACTCTTTAAACTAATTCCTATGCACAAATTTAGGATTCCGGGTTTGGGGTCCTTCAGTATCATGTCCATTGCCATTCATGAACTTGGACTGTTGGACCCCATACATAAGCATGCTCTAATTCCCATTTAATTGGTGATCTCTTCTGATTGCTCCCATTTATTTAATTATTGGATCGGAACAAGTATCAGATGTGTTAGATCGTGAGTTTCTTCATTCTTCAGAAAACCAAATCCGAAAAAATCGCAGAAAAAACAGAAGAATGTCCATATCGTTGCTGATCTCTACTCAAAAGCAGGATGGGGAAACTGCGTGCTGTTTTCTGTTATCGTGTCTCCATGTTGCACCATCTATATCATTTTACTGTCCATATTTTAATTTCTCTTTTTGGGCAAGATCACTGTCTACGTGGGTTTCGATGATAATCGGGGATGTCCCATGGATTTGTTTTTGCTTTGTGGAAAATCTGTATCTTAGAAGCAATGAGTTTGTCATTACCCCAATGGAACTAAAGCCCATAAGAGCCCCTGCAATTGACGGAGTCAACATGGTCCCACTTACTGGAAGTAATAATCCAGCTGCAATTGGAATTCCAACCTGCATAGAAATTTCAATTGCACCAAAATAGTTGATATCCTGATGAAAGAGCAAATGAAGTGGTAGTCATGTTTAAATTCAACACGCCAGAATGTAAACATAAGATAGACATTTCAACCCTCAAAGTTCTTTTTGGCAATATTAGTCATAACTGCCAGTTCCACATTGGCATGACAGAAATATGATATCGCAAATGACCTGACTCAGCTCACTGAGAAACAAGAACCATGTTAACATGAGAATGGTGATACTTTCTGGCCAGCAGTTAACTTACGGTACTGGATGATAAAAAGAGAAAATCTGGAATTCAATTTGAATAAAAAAAACAGTTGAGAAAATAGTACTGTTTCTTTCTACATATTCTTAAAAAGGGAAAGAAGTTGAACGGGAAAGATGCTATACACTTGAAAACAAGGAAAATTCTTATATATATATATATATATATCATGTAGAACATTGATATGATCAGATTTCAATTGCAGAACTTACAATATTGTATAGGAAAGCCCACCCAAGATTTTGTTTCACAGTCTTCATGGTAAGCCTGCTAAGATCCAATGCATCAAGCAGCTGCATAGATATAAATCATTTAGGAACCTAATGTGCATATCCATTATCGCAAGCAATATTTCAGAAGGAAAAAACACACGTTGTGTGCCTTATATAGTTATATGCATTGTTTTGTTTCTTGACTAAAGATATGCAAACTCAGGCCATGTGTTATACATCTTTCTTTTGGCACAAGAGAAAAATGAAGATTTAGATTGAATGCTCTGAAATTTATTATATTTGATAAGCAAGAAGGTATAATATAAGAAACTGTGTCAACAAGTCTCCCACTGGAATTTTTGCAAAATAAAACAAAGCTAAAATGAAATAAACAACATGCAAAATACCATGAAGGAAGTACATTTAAGTTCAAACCATCCTAATAATCTGGACGTAATTACATCGAAATATCCAACATTCATTTTCCTGTTATATTTTTCCAAATGGTACTGCAATACAGAATCATAAATCCTATGATGAACAGATAAAAATCAAACAAATATAATATGAATAACCTTACAATAACAAATAAAAATTAATTTAATTTCCAAGAAATCAAAGAAAATTCAAATCAAACAGAATATGAGGCGAATACAAATTACCTGTGAGAGCCTGTTGCCCATCAGTACAATAGAAGACACCTCACTAGCAGCTCCAACACCTCCACCTAATGCAATACCAATATGTGACGAAGCCAAGGCAGCTGCATCATTGATCCCATCGCCAACCATAGCAACAACTTTCCGATCTTTCTGGAGCTCATTTATAAACTTCTTTTTGTCATCTGGCTTCACTCCTGATAGCACCTATAATTGACAAAATTATGTGACATCCGATTATTCAATTAAAAATCCTGAAAAATAACAGCGGGAAAAATATGTATTATTTGTGGTACAACAGGAACTGAACTTGAGCGTCTAAGACGACTAACCTATGCTACCAATTCAAAGCTTCTGTGTAAATAAAAATAACAAGTTAAATAGTTAAGAGCTTTTTGGGCAGCTAGATTGCACATCATATATAAAATGAAGAGGAACAGAAATAAATAATTTGGCTAATGTTTTCATGCTTGTCAGAAACCCCTTGAAAGTGTTAATAATTACAATAAAACTATTTATCAGCCTGCACTTGATAGTTGAAACTTTTGAGTTGAACTAGTCATCCACATGAAATCAAATCTTTTATAACCAATTGATCAAGAGTTTGATCCTTATTGCTACCTATTACTTAAAAAATATCAGCACAAGGTTTGTTTGGTTTGGGTTTTGTCTACACTTTCAAGCCAAAAGACTTTTGTGCAAGGAGGTATGTTGGAGTAGTATATTCATAGAAATCACTTAACTGCTTAACGTTTTGTTTATTTATTTATTTATCTATGTTTTTGCTTATTATAATTAAATTATCTTCATGTTGAATTCCCTCCCTGAGCTGTCTTAAAAGCAAAGCCCTACCCCAAAAAAGGGGAAACGTAGCTCGGTGTGTATTAGGATTTTACTCCCAAAGTTTTGCCCAGATGCATCCAGCCAAGCAAAAGCTTGTTCCTTGCGATTTGTGAATCCTAAAGTCACAAATACGTCAAGATCCTAGTAACAGTAATTGAATTGGGACTCAACTTGTCTATAATAGATAAATAGATATATAAATAAGTAAAATTTCTGACTAATCAAGTAATTGAAGATCTAATACCAGTGAGGCTAAACCAGACAGGCTAGTTTAACCAGGAGCTAGTCAATGGCATTGTTTTGTACTTATTCATAACTGCAGCTACCTTCAATTGCCCAATAACTTCGCAAACTATTAAATTTTCTTTCAACTAGTTAATATGTGACCAGCTGACCAAGTGAAATGGTTTTGGTATCAGATGATGTAGCGCTTAGTGACCCATGTAATCCTTTTGATGGCTTACCAAGAGTCATCTAAATATATTGAGCATGTCACCTAAATATCAACATTACAAATGCACATGTTAATATAAGGAAACATAGAGGTTTGTCTAGAATTTTTTACCTTCTCTCTCGGAATTCCAACAACAGATGCAACATACTCGGCTGTACTTCTTTTGTCTCCTGAGAGCATATAAACATCAATTCCTTGTTTAGACAAAGCTTCAACAACATGTCTTGCATCCTCCCTTATCTGGTCTTCAAAATATACAAGGCCAGCTACAGTATCATTTACTCCCACATAAACAACAGACTGATTTCTATAGTCCTCAACTTCTTGATGAATATTTTTGCTAACTCCCTGCCTGTGCAAAGGATATTACCTATTGGTGGTTTCAAATTAAACAATAAAAAACACAGAGAAAAAATACTTTCTTTTTCTTTTGTATTTCATAGAATACAATTGAAGGCTCCTATGAACCATTGAATGAATCTAACTGCAAATAAACTGTCTTGTTTTACTGCAACCAGTTGAAAGAAAGTGATGATGTGTAAATCAGAGGAATATCCGAGCTTGAATACCTGATGAGCCATTCCAAAGTCCCAACTGAAACCTTATTATTATTAATAATTGCTACTGCACCGGACCCAGGTTCTTCCAAAAATGTTCCATCTTCTACCTGCGAAATTTGCATATAAGCTGACAGTTGTATTTTGACCAATTTAAAAAGACTAGAGTAATCAGAATAAAAATGACACTTAACTCACAATATGTTCTACTTCACAGTGTGATCATATATGTGCGCATGATGTATGAAAGTATGTATTAGTACATATGTAAGCATATACATTGGTATGTGCACCCACACTCATCTAAAATCTTACCAAAAAAAAACACACACACACACACACTCTTTCACCATCTGACTTCTCTCGATCTCTATCCCTCTCATTTCTCAATCTCTCTCAGTTTGTCTCCTTCTCTATCAATCCTCTGTTTCCTCTATCTGTTTCTCTCATTTCTTATTACAAATATCTAACACAATCCCCCCTCCCAACCCAAAAATAAACTATAATAGCTTGTTTGGGATTAGCTTTTGGAAAGTGATTGTAAGCAGTCCGAGGTAAGCATGTGAGAGAAGTTTTGTCTCAGTTTGCGTAAAAGTGATTCTGGAAGTGGTTGATAAATAAACTCTAAAGATAATATACAATTAAAAAAAGGAAAGAAAACAAATATGACCAGCTAATGTATCGTCTAGTCTAACAGGGAGACAAGGTGCAGATCAAAAGGTAATTGGAAATTTTAAGTGTGTAAAATCAATAAAAAAAAAATCTGTAGCTTACGGTTATAATAAACAACTACAGTGCATAATTGCAGTGAACCCTGAAGAAAAAACAAATTCAACAATAAGATGAGCACCTTTGCATTATGACAATTGACTGCCTGAGCAGCTTCTACAATTGCTTTACCAACTGGATGTACTGTATTTGACTCTACTCCAGCAGCTAACCTCAGAACTTCAACATCTGACCAATCATTGTCTGCAGGTTGCCTACATTAACCATGTGATATACCATTACATTTAATTGCATAGCTATTCTACCAAAACATCATATCATTTCAGAAAATTGATAACGCTTCAACGTAAATTTTCAGGTTTCAGAATAACAAGTTGTTTTTCCAAGAAATCGTTACAAGAGTACCAACATGGAAAACAATTCTATTTGAAATGTTATTAATGCCAAATGCATATTTATGTATGTATATACTGATGGAACATAGTTGCAATATGCATTATTAATGGAATAAAATGAGGTTGTCACTGCCCAACACAAGGATTAAGGCTTAGATCAGTAGAATTACAGGCACGCAATCACAAAAACGATTGATAATAGCAAAAAGAGAATACACCACTGCATTTGAGCATTTGAGAGGCTTAGCCTCTCCATAATTAATTCCCCAACTTCTACACACTCCCCTCCCAGTCTATATTGTCAGAATTAGTTACAACCCCCATCTCTCATTGCCAGCTAATTCCCTCCCCTTGTTTTTTTTTTTCTCTGGTATGTTTTAGTCAGTTGGGCCATTCCAGGCCCATTATAATAGTATCTCTTTGCATATGAAAGTGCGTGCCCTACTCAACCTTAAGTTTTTGTTTTGTCCACTTGTCTCAACAATCTTTGTCACAACAGGTCTACCAATCGTCAAGGTCCCTGTTTTGTCAAATACAACTGCATCTACCATTGAAAACTTTTCAAGAATGTTTCCACCCCGTAAAAGTAATCCTCTTGTAGCTCCCAAAGAGGTTCCAACCTGTTAAATACTCAGCAAATTGATACCGTAAGGTTTAGTCCACACACAATGATAACCATGGGGATAGTCTCTTTGAAGATGTTACCAGCACAGCTGTAGGTGTGGCCAACCCAAGTGCACATGGACAAGCAACGACCTGTGTCAAATTACAGTACGTAATTTCCAATAATAAATGCCCTGATTCTCTCATAAGGAAGGAATAAAATGTTGACCAACCAGCAAAACAAGGAAGCAAGCAAAGACATTAAAACCTAAGAACATTCATTTGTCCAATGTGATTTGCCACATATAATCACAAGCTAAACGTGATTCCTAACAATGAACTCCTTAAGTAAGCTTATTTTCTGTTATCCCATCTTTTTAAATGGGAAAAAAAGAGACAGCATACCATTGTGTATTAAAATAAATAAATATCATAGCAATTTTGAAGATTTGTGGACCAGAGAAAGTGAAATAGATCCGGTGCTGCTTCTTATTCATTAATAGATCAGGAATTTACCCAATAAATAGAGATAAAGAAGCTCAAGCAATAAGGCCCCAATCCCACATACTGAAGAATGGATAATAAAAGGAAGTAACAAACAGATAGAAATAATAATGAGTAAAGCAACAACCAAATTAAATCAGAAACAGAGAAAACCCAGTAAAATTGTCTTCGCATGTGGCACAGCATTTGATCCACTAGCAACAAGGTTTTACTCCTCACTTAACAATTATAAATTATTCATCTTTGAATTCTCTCCAACAATATATGAAACCTTTCATTCAACAAACAAATAAGTGGTATTCCCTTTTGTTTACCCAAAAATGGAATCAATTAAGAGCTTTGGAGCTTCAATTAAACAATATACTTGAATAACATAACGTTGAAGAACTGCCCAATCTTACAGGAGGACTAAGGAATGAATTAACACACTTATAAGCTCTCCCACAGGAAACCATGTTGGGCTTAAAGCAGGTACAAAGCATAAGCCTATTACCACATTATGCTAAAATCGAATTAATTCAGAAATTTGGGGAATAAAGGTTAAAGTAAGTCCAATACCATGTCAGAAGGCCCTTGATCTAATAGATGGAAGCATCATATCAGAGACAAAAATGAAATTTAGTTTTTTAAGTTACTGGCAGTATGAAAGAAGACAATTATGTACTAGGTTCCTTATGCCTCAAATGAAATCATTGGAATGTACAGCTCCCATACAACTGCTGAAAATCATACCAGAACACTGCAAGCAAGTTGCAATGCAAGAGAAACTGCACTTCCTTGATAAAGAGCAGCAGGTAGAATGCGTGTGCCAAACAGACTCCAGAATGCAAATGTGGCTGCAGAAGCTGCCATTACTCCATAAGTGAAGTGTCCAGCAACCTGGATGCAAAATATAGTGTGACAAAAATTAAGTGAAAGGTAAATAACCATAATAATATATGCGAGGAATACCTATAACCAGCAAGCAAGCAATGGGTAAATATACATAAACAAAAAATAATTGATAACTTGTTGATCTGCCAATGAGTTCAGTTGGCATGAATGCATGCATAGAAATCAAGGAGAGGCCATGAACACAATCCCAGTCCTATTCCATTCTCATAATGTATGTAAGGGCATACAAATGACCTTGAGAAATTCCTACATTCCCCTCCAACCAGACACAACAGAGAACACCATAAAGTAGAAATATTTCTAATTCATTATCTAATCGTTAATATTCCTCAAAAAGTGAAACTTTCAAGAAGAAAAGGAATCACAAAAGGATGAACTGTGGCCAGAAGAAACAAGACAGATAAAAGGAAAAGCATACCACATTACAATGTCTAATATCGCGTTTTGCCATTTTAGACATCTTAGCCAGACTTTCAAGATCAAGCCGGCAGGGAAAAATAATTAAAATTGTAAACCAGATTTTACAATTTGAAGAACCTAGATTTGGCCAGACTCCTTATTGCAGAAACAGAATATGATGACCATAAAAGTGATAAAAGATTCAACAAGAAAACCTTATCAGCTAAACGTTGAACTGGAGCTTCCCTACTCTGTGCTTCTTCAACCAGACGAACAATGTCTCCCATGGCAGTCTCACTGCCTGGTCTCCTCACTTCAATTGTAAGAGTGCCATTTAGATTTATACTCCCAGCAGCAACCTGACTCTGCGTATACAAAATCCAACAGTCACAATTAAATTAATTGTAGTGCTGCTACAACTATGGAAAGGGGAATGGTTGGTCAAATGACCCCACAATATCTTATTAAGAGCTCCCACAATTAGTACATAAGCCAGTTCAAATAAATATGCTGCTAAAGAATGAATACCCCAGGTAGTTTTGTTGCTGGCAGAGGCTCTCCAGTAAAACTTGACTCATCTACAGTGCTTCTACCAGTTCTGACAATTCCATCTGCTGGAATACGATCCTAAAGAGTAAGAGTATATGGGTTAAGAAATATCCCAAAGAAGCCTAACAAATACTTTGTGAATGTTAATCATTACAATTCAAGCACAATGTGATCTAACCAATATTGGCAGTTTTGTTGCACAAACAGCATTATACTTGCTTTTAGTTCGACCTTATATTAGCCTTACTGCCATCCACAGTATTATATGGATATAAAATAATACTTCTACTGATGGTAGTAGCTATGAAAGCAAAGCAGATTGAGACAGACAAGAATGCAATTTAAAAAGATAAATTATTTCTGCACAACTCCCCACATTTTGTCCCCCTTTTCCATTTCCTCTTGTTTGAGGACATGAAGCACCACACTTTTATGTCTTTATATTTATGAGACAATTTTAATACGTATAATAGGCTACTAATGGACAGCCACAATGGAAAAAAATTAACAATAGAAGCTACTGCTACAAAAGGGTGAAGGAGCTGCAGTTTTATCCTGACAAATTGAAGAGTCTATACTACTTACTCCAGGAAGCACAAGAATTCGGTCTCCAACAGAGAGACTGTCAGAAGGAACTTCGACACTTGAGTCAAACTCATTCGTGTCATTGCTAACCAGAAGGCGAGCTTTTGATGGCAATATACTAAGAAGTCCAGTCATATCACTGGTTGCTTTAATTTTAGCCCTCTGTTCCAAATTCCTTCCTAACAAGACAAATGCGATTAGCATAATTGGTTCCTCAAAGAATGCCTTCCAACCCTGCAAAAAAAAAAACGCCATTTACCACATTTGTATTCATCTCGACTATTACTCCATGCCAAATTGCATATTTTCAAGGGAACAAATATTTTTTTTTTGTTTCTGTTATGTCAGATGCAAGGAAGACAGCGCCAGATCATAGAGGGGTAAAACTTTAATTTACCCATTTATTTTAGAAAGGAATTTGCGTTATTAAATGTTATTTGGCAAGTAAATGCATTCAAAATTATAGTTGGATAATAAGAAACTTTATCACAAGGCATTGTACCAATCTGGGCAGCAAGGAAGCAGATAGGCTGACAGCAAATGATGACAAAGCCCCAAGACCAACCAATGTGTTCATATTTGGTGCCATTTTAAGAAGGCTTCTTATGCCATCAAGAATAAGTTGACGCCCTGGACCGATCAATGTAAACAAAGACAGGGATAGGTGAAACCCAGTGGAATGAAATGCATGGATCCAAGGTGCCTTTGCTCCAAGGAAATGAGAGAGATGGCCAACAAGGCAGACAGCACATAGAGCCCAGGAAACAGCTAACTCTCGCCCTTAAAGCACCATGAAGAGAGAAAAAGAAAGGAATTGCATCATTAACCTCATCATTGCAATCAAAGGATCATAAGAGAGATTCAAAGAAATATTATCAGCAACATCTTCCATAATTTTATATAAGCTAAAAATGCTTATCAGATGTATACCACTTTCTTTCAACTGTCTCTGCTTTTCCTCCATCTTCTTTTCAAAAACTTGGAGGAAGCTGTCTCTAGCTGAATCTGCACTTCAAGAAAGTAGAATTGTCAAGCAATCATGTACATCAATTGTGGAAACTGGCATGATTTCATTTCCACGAAAATGTAAACCTTCATCTTTGTTAAAGAATTTGATCACTCCAAAAAAGTTAACTTAAAAGTAAGAGATATAGTTAAGTTGACAAGCATCAATAGAAACATTAACTAGATTCATTTGCAGCATGAGGAAGTTCTAAAAAGCAAAAATATCACAGCACATAATTTAACATTTTAAGCTTACATTTGTAGCTTATAAATTGCAGAAGATAGCATAAATAAATAAGACAGACTGATCACAGAATTGAATGTTCGTTACAGCAACTGTATACAGAATTAACCAGGCAGTGGGTAACCAATTGGAAATCCCACTTCGAGTAAGTGCATAACCTACGTTAGATGAAAAGTTCATAAAATCTCGACAAATAAAGGATTTCTAGTTTTGAATATCAGCAAATTCTTCAAATGCAGGGCCTCCCAAGCACAGGCAAGACTCCCCAATACCAACCACATTATCCGCAGAGACTGACCTACTGAAGGAGAAATTATAGCATCAATAATGATTTTTAAACCTAACCCATACATCTAAAATGGTGGAGATAAGATTTGAAAACTGCTTAGTCGTATAAAAGGTACCATGGTGAAACTTAGAACCTCTAGAATTGAGGACATACCATTGACTCCCGACAACACCTTTTTTGCACTAAAATGGCGCAATAACTGCATCAGTTGCTACTATCTGACCTGCCACTAACCCACCAAGCTTCACATAAATCAAATGTACTCTAAAGCATGTGGTAGGTGGTAACATCCAAACTTAATTGAAGTAATGAAAACTTAGCAAACAGCTTTTTTTTTTTTTTTTTGGGGGGGGGGGGAGGTAAAAAAAGCCAATATTTATGCTTTATGTAAGTTTGGCGATTCAAATGTGCCACCAAACTTTGAAATATTATTTAGACCATCTTTTTTATACTGTTTGAAATTTGAATTTTGTAAGTAAATTCAACTGCTGGTCATTTCTCAAACATTAGTTTTAGAATTTTTCAACTGAAGTAAAAATGTCAGTCTTGAGAGTATGGCTAAACCTTTACCACAGATATTAACAAGAACTTAGAAAAACTACAGTCATTAGAATTTACTAAGGGTGAACAAAAACAGGGATATGGACAAGAATAGGGTGTATATACGATAAACATGAAAAATAAAGTTAACACCCCAACTCAAAGTGGCAGTTCACAATTCATAAATAACTAAACTTAGAAATAACAGCCCATCAAAAGAAGGCAATTGAATCAAAGAACAAGATTCCACTAACAAAGGTTTTCCACTTATTTACTGCTTCCCTGAACCTTCAATATGTTTTATACAAGTAATACATAGATCTAGCCGACAGCCACAGCTTATTGATACAAATTACAATTATATCCTGATAAACCCCTAAGTAAAAGAAATTCTAATGCCAATTTAAACACTTCCAGAAGTTAAAACATATCCAAGAGTATAAATCTTTACAGACAACAATGTTGAAAATTTCATAAAATTTAAGATAGAATAATTTCATGTATACAATAATTGAGCAACTGGATCAAGAATTCTAGCAATAATGAAAATCTGACATTAACATATAGCCATCTAAAAGTGCCTTCTGAGTTTTTAATACTTCTAACATTAAGAGTTCGCAGAAATGCCAATGACATTACTAAGATGAAACTCAATAACATTCATGCAACCCCCCGGGGGAGAGTGAGGGTTCCATATTTTCTCTAGGGAATGTTGTCCGGGAGCTTCTTAGCATGGCTCAAAGGATTTATTCAAGAAGAAACTTCACAGAAAGTAAGGCATAGAGACAAATTTCTTAGGGAAAATGACAATGAGGTCCCGTGTAAGAGATTTTATGATGAGTCCCGTGGAGTTTGTTAATGCACTAAGATGGGGTTGTAACTAACAATACTATCTCAGTGCTTGGAGTTGTTAACGGAACTTGACAATAAATATGCAATTTCGTGGGACTATTTAATCATAAAATCTCTTATACGGGACTTCATCGTAATTCTCCCAATTTCTTATTAAACAAGAAAAATAATTTTAGAAAAGAAAAAACACAACAAAGACAAAAGATCAGAAATTCCCCTAAAGAGGAGAATAGGGACCCAAGAACCAAAGAAACTATAAATTGCATCATTTTAGCATCTTTCCGTCATACATTAAAACACAATAAACTGGTAATATTATCACATGCAATTGCATCATTTTAGCATCTTTCCTTCATACAAAAAACACAATAAACTGGTAATATTATCACATGCTTTAAGATCTCCGAGAGCTGAACAACACTTTTCCTTCTCTACTGCTTCACATTGTATTTTATAAATAAATATCCTTGTAATATTGCATTCCCTATGTAAATAGGACTAAAAACTGTAACAACCAAATGACATAGTGAAAATGTTGGTGATCATGAAGCAATACCCCGAAGGCTAGACTTGAAACCACAGCTAGTCAAATGCTCTGCTAGTGCCTCTCCCAATTGCTTTTGCCAATTTGGTACAGTTTTTGCTTCAGATACAGGCCAAACTATTGCTGTCTCTGTCGTCAGGTTTACAGTAGCAGATGACACTTGAGGCTGTCCTTAAAACAGCAGATAAAGAGCATCAATTTAGATGCAGAGATGAAAAGCATTAAATGCTTTTGAATTGAAAGAAAACATAGCATTTTAAGAACAATACATATTTTGTTTCTTTTATATTTGGTTCCTATTCATTTTGTTCAGTGAAAGAGAGTATCAAGGATTTTTAACTTTGAAACCCTGTTTTACAATTCTGCTCAATTCACCTTAGGTTTAACCATTTAGAGCTACCTAGGCTGCATTTAGCAGCATGGTTGTGGAATGTAAGAGATATTCTAAGTGGGAAATCATAAATCATTTAAATGTAACTACTAAATGGAAAGGAATCCTAAATTTTTAAGTTCGCTACAAGCCAGGCTTCTTCACCAACATTACTTGGCTGTTCCTTTTCTACCCCTTAGTTCAAGTGCCATCGCCTTTTCTCTCTTATTGGTGATATTTTCAGGGTGATTTATAATTTTACCAAAATGTAAGAGGTTTCATCAGAGCCCAAGGGGTTAAGGGCCATAGAAGTATAGAACTGAAGGCGAATTGTAGAAGAAACATACAGATATTTAGAATGGTGAATTGCCATGATTTGACAATTTTCAAGGCCGTACAATGGTACAAGACGAGTTTTTATATTGACGCCAGCTGCAACACAAACCAATGACCTAGAGGAGTAATTCAAGGAACTTCGGGCTTGAATAAACTATCAAATTCAGGGACAGCAAAATCCCAGGCCACTAGGTACAAGAGCAAGGTCCTTGTTACATCCTTGCATTAACATGGTTTCCAGTTTTCAGTGACCCAAGCAATAATTCAAAACACAATCAATCAGTGCTTCCACAATATATTAGACCTTCCACTATTTACCAATGGGTTATCCGCAGTTACAACTTTGGACTCCATCTCCACCAACTCATTTCCAAGTCACATCCTTATATGAAAGTAATTAAACAAATAAATGAATTTAAATTATGAATTCTGAATTATAAGACCTGAGCATCCAGTCTGTCTTTGAAATATCTAAGCAAAATTTTGCCACCATTAGATTGCTCATTATAAAGCATTCTCATCAAGATCGCAAAGTCCAATCAGTTTGCTAAGTAAACTTAGCATAACACCCGTAGGATGTGAATACTCCCAACATCTTTCCTTCAAATAATGCAAAGCAATCAGTCAAAATTAAACAGGAGCAACTTACTCGACTTTCTAGAATTCTTTTCACGTTAGCAGCACATCCCCCACACACCATTCCCTATCAGAAAAGGCAGGACACAAATTTTAGAAAAAGTATATAGAAAATAAAAGGAAGCATAAGCCACCTCAGAGACCACGTAATAGATTGTGAGAGAAGCTCATACCGCAACATCGAGAATAATAACATCAGGCGAAAGTGCCGAGAGTTCTTTCCCACCATCACCGACCAATTTGAGATTGGCATCTCCAGAATCACCACTGGCACCACCATCTCCATCTCCATCTCCACCCCCACCTCCCCTCACCCCTCCAAGCCCACCATTTCCAGCGGCAGAAGAAGCAAACGGCGAAGCAGAGCTCGAAACACACCGGAAACGACAGGGAAGTCGGGTGGCCACCGCACACAAGCTCCTGAGCGAGCGGGTAGAAGAAGCAAAAGAGCTGGAGTTGCGAATCACATAGTTATGAGAAATGCATTTAAGCCTGTACTGGAGAAGAACCGTGGGAATGCAATGACTCGAAGCAGCTCTGCAGAAATGGCGATTCAGAGCTCTAAAGAGCGCCATATGAGTGGAATCCATTGCAGTTGCCGAAGATCCTTCTGCGCCTAGACAACACTATTCTATCTATCTGCCCAACATCTTCTCATCTTCTGGCGGGCGATGACCCAAACGGTTTGGGTAAAAGTCAAATTTATAATTTCTTTTAAACATAATTAATAAGTAGAAATAATGGGGATTCTGATCCAGAAACGTTTTATTTAATCTTATTTGTAATAATCTCATTAAATTTTTATATAAATATACAATTTAATCGTTCATTTATAATATATTAAATTTATTCTCAGTATTACAGTGGATATTAAATTAATATAAAATTAAAAAATTGTTAAATTTTAAGATATGATTAATTAAATTAAAGTTTTTTTTTATGACTATGAAAAATGTTGGAAGTAATCAAAGGAGTATTTAAAAAATGCTCTTCATTAATTAGGGATATTATATGTGATAATGTGGATCAATTAGTAATAGTGTTAAATGAAGGGCATTTTTTTTAACTTTTATGCTTTTTAAAAAAATAAGGTTTCTAATCATATTTAATGAAATTAATTGATTTTAAGTTTAACAACTTACTTCAAAGATATTTTATAAATTATATGGAGGAAATGTAAGATTCACAAAAATAACTAGTCAATACATTGTTTTAAGGGTTAGTTGATCACGGAGTCAAGTTAATTTTAATAAAAATAGGGATTAATTGTGGAAACTATTTTTTCAATATAATTTACAATATGGGAAAAAAGTTTTGTTTGAATTTATATAAATATAATTTTTTATCATCATGGGAAACATACATGTACTATACTAAGGCAAGCGAGCCTTGTGTCTAAGTTAAAATTGGGTGTAAAGATTTACATGAAGAATGGAATTAAAGAAACCTAAGGGACAATTTTTTTTATTGATAAATCAATATAATCATCGACAATTTTACAAGGGGTAATTTTTTTTTTTAAAAAAAATCAATGATAGCCTAGTGGAGCTGGTGCCTCTCTCAATTCCTTTCCTTGATATTGTATATCCTGCATCAAATCAACGATAACATTAATGAGACAAAAAGGAAACCTATAAGAGTGCTTAGATTAGCTAATTATAATAATAAAATAGATCGTTAAACGCCGAAAATTGATTATTAAAATATATTGGTAGATGTTGTTCTCTCTAAACTTATACTAAAACTAAAGTTTGGGTGAAAAAATAGATTTAAGTTAATATTGAGTATTTCGTTATTTTCCCCAAAACCTACATTTTTTTCCATAAAAGTTAGAGAGAATTGGGAAAAAAATCTCCTATTGAGACATTAATTATAAAATGAAAACTTCTACACAGATGCAACTGAATTTTCACGTGTGTAATTGAGTAGTTCTCATTTTATAATTAATTCCCCAATAATATATTTTTTCCCAATTTTCCTTATAAGTTATTAGATCATGTAATAAGTGAATTACTTCCCTAATCTTTGAAACTTTAGAATAAAATGGTAATCCTTATATTTTTAAACCATAAGCTTTAATCTTTCAAGTTTCTTCTCATCTAAAATGACAACCCCTATATTTTAATAAAGCTATAAACATTTTTATCCCTTAAAAACTAAAATTTATTGTTTGAAAATATAAGAATCAAAATCCAAATAAACATAAACTTTAAAACACTAAATATTATATTAACTCATATAATAAAACTATGGGCTAATATAATATTTGGTACTCAAATTTACTCTCATTTTTGTTTTAGTCCCTTAAATTTTATTTCATTTTAAATATTGATCTCTATAATATAATAAAATATATGAATCATTTTACCCTTTAAATAATTAAAACTATTAGTTTTAAATTTGAGAAATCAAAATCAAAATAAAAGTAAATTTAGAGAATATATCAAAAATTGTATTGAGTATTAACCCTGAAATTAAACAAGAGAAAACTTCTGCCCAAAAAATACAGGAGAGGGAGAGGGAGAGGACTTACAGAAGCAAAGTGATTGACATCACGATGATGAGCTTCATCAGCACGTATAACAGTAACAACATCCTTAAGAGTAGCGTCCTTAGGGAGCCTCCAGTAATCAATGGCAATAGCAGGAGCAGGCACATTCTCGACCTTCCCACTCTCAATGGCCATTAAATGCTCAGTGTAGGAATTCACAGCCTCCTCCTCCAAGTAGCCTACGAACCTGTGAGCCATTTTTGGGGAGATCAGGTAGAACCAGAAGAAGGCATTGAAGAACACTCCCTGAGCCGTTATCACCAGCAGCCTCTCGTGCCAGTTCGGCTTCACCAGCTCCGCCATCGTCATCAGGTGCATCCTCTCGTTCTCCGCCTCCTCCAGCAGAGCCTTTATCCACCCGCCGCTGTGCTGGAACCGCCGGAGCGACTTCAGGTGAAGTACCATCCCTCCCACCATCCCCGGCACCGCCGCGATTGTTTCTAGCATCATCGCGTGGCACCCGTATCGCTCCTATATATATATATATATATATCATCACCATATCGATACAGATCAGAGCAAGTCGTACTTTACTTGTAAAGCTGATTATATATAAAGGTAGAGAGAAATATGGTATCATCGGTACAAAATTCTCGTATGTATTCATGACTGGGAAAGTGGAGTGCACTCGTCTGAAAAGGGGAAAATTTATAAATTGATCTACAATTTCACCCTTCATTTTTATTTTTAGTATAATGTTGATTTTTGTTGTTTTACGGCATGATATATATAAAACAGTTGTTCAATTTTAAGATAAAATTAATAAAATTTAAATTTTTTTTAATCTGTGTAAAATATATTAAAGGCATTTAGTTAAACAATAACATTTTTATGAAATTAAGAAAGTTAAATTAATTACTTCATTATAATTTGTATTCTAAATTATTTATGTCTATTATTAGAGTATACATCAATTTACAATTCAAACAAATTAATTTTAAAAAAAATATAAATATATTAATAAATTAATTAGTTTTCTTAATTTCCTTAAAAAAGTTAACAAAGTTTTCATAGATAATGTAATATACTACATCCGTTCTTTAATATAAAAGTTATTTGACTTTTTTGAGTGGTACAAAAAAGTTGAATGGATTATTTGATTATAATATACACATTTTGAAGTATTTATATATATCATTAGATTATATATCAATTTCTCAATTAAACAAATTAGTTTAAAAAAATAAATATATTAATTTATTTATTTAATCTTTCCTACAAAAATTTAATTAACTCTCATATTAAATATTGAAGATGGTATATATGTATTTGTGTATGTATGCTAGAGAGGACAAACCTTAAAATACAAATGTGATAGAACATTGAGGAATTTCACCGTCTTGAAAGCAATTTTGTCCCCAATATTGGTAGGCACGTGATGCTTTGTTAAATCGATCGACATATCTGCACTGTAAGTGTCCCATGGCTGCGAATTAAACACACATAATTAAGCATTATTAACTAATTATTTTAATTAATCACTGTCCGTAAATGCATAAAAAAAACAAACAACAAATCGAGTTTACAAATTAAAGTTCGATAAAATCAGTTAAATAATAATCGTTAATCATATATTGTACCATGAAACAGTTCCAAGGCCACTCAGTGCCATCCTCTCTTTTAATATTCGGCCTCGAAATTCCCCAGTAGCTTGAGATGTCGCGGTTCCCATTCTCCGGCTTCTCCTCCGGCGCTGTTTTCTGCTGCTGCTGCTCTTTCTCTGCCGGAGCTGGCGCCAAAGTCGATGACATCCTCGGCCAGTAGCCATAGAGATGCCGGAGTTTCAGCTCCGGCAGCGCCGCTGACGCTGTCACAATATTACGGGTAAAGTTCTGGGAGCTGCCGGAGACCAGAACTCGCGCCACCACAGATTTTACCAGAAAGTGCTTCATGATGATGACCTGTTTTGTTGACCTACTATGATGGGATCTTGATGAGCAGCACAGAAATAATGGAGACTTATATATATAGAAAGTTGGGGATGATTTTTCTTTTCGTGGTCAATTTTTTATTCGCCATTATTGAAGGAAGGAAGAAACTAGAAAGTGTTACCAAATTAAAAAAGAGATGAAGAAGATGCTTCGAAAGGGGCGAGACCATTTGGACTGGTCTGAGATGGCTGAGAGTCGTTCGATGTGTCCCAGTTTGAGTCAATGGGCGGCTGGGATCAAAAGGCAAAATAATATTTACTAGTCCCTGCCATGCACCAGTTTTAGCCGCCCCATCGTGGCTTCGATGGATGTTTCTCGATGCACATGGTTACTCGATCCAATTGCTGGATTAATTAAAATGAGTTTTTCCAGAATATTAAATGTGCACTATCTCAATTTGATTACTAACGGTTAATATATGGTTTTTTAAAAATGAGAGTCTTTTTATAAAAAAAAGGGGTATTATTTTAAAATATGAAAATTAAGAGATTAATTTAATTTTATATTTTACACCTATTAAAATATTTTTTTCCCGAAAAAATCAGATCTTGACCGGAACTCATCATCTGTTATGAGCTCTCTAACCGTTCCTTTCTGGATGTATACACAACATATGAAAAGTTGACTTGACTTTGTTTATAAATCACTTGTTGCAGCTGGGGAAAAAAATCACTTGTTGCAGGTTTTACAAAGACCAAGGAAAATTTTGAAATTCATTAACTTTATCTTAATATTTATTAACTTTTTAACTTTATTACCTATTTAATATTTATTATAATACATGAGAGTAAAGTCAATATATAATAAATGAAATGTAAGATTATACATTCATGTAAAAAAATTTTGATGAGGTAATTTATAAATAAAACCAAATAAATCATTATCTCTGCCCCATATAATATGACTAGAGGAGTACAGCGATGGCATAATCCCCACAAAAAATATTAATAATTATATGGTTTTTATATTTACATGCAAGGGTTAACTTGCATCTCACCTGATATATTTTTGTTTTTGCAAACTATTTTTTTGTGCATTAAACATTTTTGAGTATTTTTTCAATGACAACCGTTATTCTAAAATAATTTTTAATACAATTTTACCCTTAAAATACTTCTGTATTAGTGACAGGCATTCTAATCTTAGGCACGCTATTTGAAAAACAATTGAAAGTACTTAATGTATTAAAAATTATTTTTAAAATAGTGAATGCTACTAAACAATATTTGAAGATACTAACATTTATTTATCCCTTTAATTAGTATTTTATAAAGAAATTAACAAGTAAAAAAAATCATCATCGTCATTATTATTTGTCATAAAGGATCAAGATTACTTAAGAAAAGCTTCCATGGAACGAGCATATCAAAAATTAAAAACATAATACACTTGATCAAAAAGTGGGGCATGGTCGGCCATGGATGGTGTTGGAGAAAACACGAACGTTTGAAAAGTCAAAGACATTTATTTGAATTGACTTTTCGGGCAGCGCTGACTCCCGGTCAATGGGAGTGAATGTAAAGATGGTGCGTTACGATTGAAGGAAGTTGGCACGTGGCTGATATTTATTGGTCTAGGCAAAACGTTATCGACTTTGCTTCTGTAGGATGTTTCAGTCCTACTCATGCGAATATGCCCGTTACGACGTTGTTGTACTTGCGTGAGTTCTTTTATCATTGACCTTTTCTCCTCAGTCACCTTCGTTGAATTAATCAATTATCAGCTAAGAGCGGAAAGGGTCAGTGTTTATACCACGGTGATGGATTAAGGAGGGACTCTCCATTTAAATAAATATTCATTTTTAATATCTAATAATATTTTAAATTTTTTTAAAAAAATATATGTATTTAATGAAAAAAATTAATGAAAAATATATATGTTTGACAGTATGAGTCTCCAATTAACTTGTTTAAAAAAGATTAAAAATGTTAAATATGTTATTTAAAAATATTTCTTTATGTGTATTATTTGATTACATATTACTTATCAGTGTTTTATAAATAAATTGATGATTGATATTAATATTAATATGATCACACGCTCCTCTCAAGTAATGACATGAAGATCGCTTATCTTTAATTTGAATTCTCCAACCTAAACATGGGAGGTCTGAATTTATTTTTGAGTAAAACTTTAAAAATATCATTTATCATCTGTGAAAAGAGCATCAACACGGTAAACAATATTTGGATGAAAAAAAAAACACACAAAATAAATAAAAAAACTGGCCTAAAATGCTACAGATGTTAACTTTGACTGACGTCGTTAAATCATATTTTTTTAAATTCATCTAGGGCACATCTTGTTTTAAAGCTAGTTTAGAGTTAAAAATTGAAATTTTTTTTACTGTTTTAGAATTTTATGTAAACAACTCTTATAACTTAATTTTTTTATGAAGATTCCACAAATCAAGATTTTTTAAGGAAATTCATCAATTTGAGGCTAGAAAAGCCACATTTTGTTTAAGGGTTAGTTTAGAATCAAAAAATAAAAAAAATTCATTATTTCAGAATTTTTCATTGAATATTTTTCAAAATTTATTCATTTTTTGTCAGAAAGATCACACTTTGATAAAAGACTACGCACTTTATGTTTATAACTTAATAATGTTAGTCAAAATTAATGTATGTAGTATTTTATGCCTGATTTTGAATCATTGTGTGTATTTTTGCATCCAAAAATTGTTTATGGTACTAAATGTTTTTTTCGCAAAAGATAAAAAGTATTTTTGAATCTTTGCCCTTAATTTTTTATACTCCCTTCCCGATCCTTTGTATAAATAATAACTATTTAAATCAAATAAAACAAACTAACATTTAAATTTAGTTGAAAGCAATTGATGTGTAAAAAATATAATTTTTTTTAAATATACCCTTATTTATGAAAATGATAAATGTAAAAGAGAAATAGAGAATGAATAGGAAAAAAAAGATAAAGAAAACATACAATTGATTGGGGGTAAAAATGAAGAAAAAAAAAAGTGCTTTAAATTTTAAGATTAGGAAAAATTAGTGCTTTGTTTATAAATAATACTTGGGGGAGTATTTTTCATGTCAATAGATGGAGAAGCCAACTTCGTTGTGAAATGAGTTAAGAATCATAGGAATATTAATCCATAGTAATTTCTCCTTAAAAATGTTTAGACAAGTTGGATCGTAGAGCTCATAAGCATCAGTGTATATCTCTAAAATCAGAAAGTGTTTATAGAAGTATTTAAACATCACCCATCATCAAGGTTCTGACTATCTTATGAATAGTTTATTCATCACCAACTGGATTAAGACTTAAAAAAATAATGCTTTCTTTCTTAACTTTGTCACCCAGTTCCAACAACCGGGCTTGCTCACAAATTATTGTTTGTTAAATCTGATATAGATTCTTCAAGGCCCAGATTGTTTTCAAAATCTTCAATTGGACCCAGCCCAGACAGTTTAGAACTGTTCACGGGCCTCAGTCAGAACAAAGATTTTTGGACAAAAATGTTTATGCAAAAATAATTTCATATTACTAATGATCAAATCTAACCAAAAAAAAAATGAAGAACTAATATTTGAATTTTCATTGAGATTGATGTCTACATTTAATATCCAACATATTTTCAATAAAATGATACATAAGTTTAGCAAAAAATAAAAAAATAAATTTATGTTAGATTTTCATTAGACTTAAGCTAGCCTACTTCAAAACACAAGTTTACCCCAGAATCTTGTTGATTTGAAATTTACAATTAGTCGGATGCCAATAATACAACATCATGTGATCTATCAATACCTCAATTATCTTTTTTACAGGACAGATGCTTTGGCTTTAAAGTTCCAACCAACAATGAAGCTTCGAGCATGTTTGGGTGAAGTTATGAAATCATGGTTTGATTCAGAAACCATGATTTTAGAAAAAAGCTAGATAAACATGTATAAAAAATGTAAAATATCTTTTAACTTTTAAAATCATAGTTTTGTGTGAGTTACACAAACATTCTCAGATTCTCCAAAATAACTTATAACCCTTAAAACCATGATTTGGGGATGGAAACCATGGTTTTCCAAAAAGTTATTCTTTACAACTTTTTCAGAGATTACTCTCTAAAATCTATTATCTAAAATGATTTTTACGCAAACCAAACCGATATATAAACTATTTTTCAAAAGCTAATCCAAACATACCTTTATCTTCAATCTCTAAATTATCTTTATTAATAAATTTCTATAAGATCCAATGGTCCTAAACTTTTGTTGCAACATATGATTAATTGAGTGCACGCACTGGTTCCATCTAAGCAGATGAACATCTTCTCTTTTCACCGTTATATTTATAAAATAAATTCATTTTTATTTCCATTTCATGGCACGCCTCTTAGGAAAAGCATAGCAAGGCGAAAGGGATAGGCCAATAGAGAGTCAACAACAGGCTATAATAAATAATATTATCCTGCCAGCTAGTGAAAGCAACATGGAGTTCTCCAAAGTCTGAACATTTTATTAATCTATTCCTACAACAAAAAAACTAGAATAAAAATAAAAAGTTACCATCTCTAATATTTAATATAGTATTCAGTTTATTTATTTTTGGTTTAATCTATTCCTATCCAAAGAGGTACACAAAATAGAATGTTACTATTCTAATTTCTAATTATATAGATATATTGATGATAATCAAACCCTTTCTCCTTTTATTTATTTTTTTTTTAAAAAAGATCTAGGTGGAGCTAAGGTGGAACAAATTTAAGGGTGTTTTGCCACGGATGAATATCTGAATTATAGATAAGTTAAAGGTTGATGGGATGGACTAATGTATAATTGAATTAAAAATTGAAAGATTAAAAAATTAATTTTTTCTTATTTTAAAATCAACGAATAAACCAAAAGTTTGAATATATTGAATGGATTATGTGTGTGTTTGGCTAAAATTGAATTGTACATGCGTCCTGAATTTGAATATCAAACGTACTGCTTCTTCACATTCCACAAGGGATGCGGCAACAGGGAATTGGTTGGTGGGCTATTAATATAAAATTTATAATAAATTATATTATTTAATATTCATGAATTAAAACGAATATCTTTTTTCAATTTTCATGAAATACATGTCTTCTCTGTGTGTGTGTATACACATGTGCATATCTATTGTGAGTATATACTCTTATTGGTCATATTTATAAATTGAGACAAGTTTTTTTATTCATATTATAAATTACATCATTAAATTTTTTATAGTTATACAATTTTATCTTCAATTTACTAGTATTGAATAAACTTTCCTCCTACATAATACAGTGTGTATTAAACATGAGTAAAATTGAGGAGTTGTTAAATTTCAAAATTAAATTTATGATGTTTAAGGTTTTTATTAATTTTGATGAAATATGTTAAAAATGAATTATAAATAAAATCAAATAAGTACAGTTGGATAAAAATTCTACTAGTAGATATCATTCAAAGTTAATAAAAATAGTTATGTACCCATTTGAATCAGTGATAAGAGTTACTTTTCCAATATAATTTACGGTTTACGAATAACCATGTAAGATGAGTTTTATTTCGATTTGTGTATATATAATTTCCCAACATTAATACAAATATTGCTTCTAACAGCACTATGATGTCCTAGTGCTGCTCGAATAACATCCCAAGTCCATTGATTATGTTTAATCATCAGATTCATATACTTGCCATCACTTCAATGACAAGTGGACATTTTCTTAACTCTCAAACATGATAGTATTAATCTAGTCATAAACCCTCCACTTGTTGACTAATTTACATCACAAACTCCGTGGCCAAATGCTTAAAGCAACAACATATGCAGGTTGATAGGTTGCCTGGAAAATATCTTTACGTCAAAGGAAGTACAAATTGTAGCCATACTGAAATGGTCTTCACGAGCGGCTTTATATGAGTTTGTTGTGTTCAAGAAACCGACGTTTTTTTTTTTTGCCTTAAAATTTTAAGTTCCAACATCCTTTTGTTGTAATGCATGCACATGGGTAGGTTATTTCCGTTTTTTACGCAAAGCATATTCATTATCCAACTTGAGAAGATAGACACAATTTGAGACGAGTGTGTGAGAGAGTTTTATCTCAACTTATATGAAAGTGTTTTTTAGAAGTAGTTATCAAACATGCTTATATTCTAATATGGTTTGGATATTGGTTTTGTTACATTATGAGTCACTAACTCTTTTTTCTTTATTGGTGAACTCGGGCTAAGAGGCCTATGGCCCCCGTGGATCCTCAGTATCCAGCATTTTTTCGGGGCTCATAGCCTTCTTAATTGAACCAAGTAATCCGGGCAACCAATTAATCCGGAGTCGAGGGATAATTGGTGCACATCCTATAGTGCTTTGTGCCAAGGCGGGTTCCCCCTCTCTTAACAAGCGTCTCTCTAGGTATCGAACCCATGTTCTCCTAGGGTGCAACAGCAGCATTACCACTGCGCCTAACGCTTGTGCGGCATCCGGAGTCACTAACTCTTTTTCGCTATATTTACCCTTCATTAGTGATATAATATATTAATTTTTTTGGTAAGTTCAAAGGGTATTTTCAAGTTACTTTAGGCTTAAAACTAATCCCTTTCGAGGTTTAAGGCATAAAAATTTTTCATCTTTCCCAATAAGTACATTTCTCAAAATTGAAACTTGTATTTTTCTTTCTACAGGGTGAGGTCATTTACTCCCTTAATCAACAACTTGTTTTAGATAATAGAATTAGGCCTGGGTTGGAAAACGGTTCACTGAAATTAACATGGCTTTATTATCCTTAAAACTAAAATTTAAAACTATTGAGGTTGGGTCTAGCGAAACGAACTAATCTTTTAAAATGATGAATCAATATTTAAATCTCTATTAAAAAATGCGTTTATATTTAATATCTGGTTGTAACGTAAACAAAATTTTTAATATTATAATACCTATGATTTTTCTTAAAAGACCTCCAACTCAAGATGTTGCCAAAATGTTGTTGAAACACTTATCACTCCACGTAATTATGGTTGAATTGTATTACATTTCAAAATTATTTAAACTAATTTTACTAATCTACAATTTATTGTTTTTATTTAGCAAATTTAATTTGCTCATCCGAAAGTCCCAATGAATAATGAAAGGGGAATGGATCCTCTGAACTTTAGCATGAGTGATAAGTTAAATGGATAATTCTGGTTTCCCTGAGTCACAAATAATTGTTTTTCTTTGCATCTTTGGAAAAGTGATTTTACACAATTTCAGATAAGTATGTGTGAGGAATTTTAGACATTTAGTTACTTCTATTTTATTAATAATATTAATTTAATACATAATGTTTTTTGTTATTTCAATATATTATTTATAATTATAGTTGGAATGTTGAAAGTGTTTTGAAATCCAGATCTAGATTCGCCTAAGAATCATAATGTACAAAATTCAAATAAGTTAATTTTTGTAATTAGTCACAAGGACATAAACTATTTTATTTATTTTGGTTGATATTGGCGCAAGCAGAATAAAACAGCTAAGGGGCCTTTTGTCTTTTTCCTTTATTTACGATTTTATTCTGCGATACTTGGGAGATGTCTGAACCTGGGCGGGTTGGCTACCCTTTTGACCGATTCCTTATCTCTGACCCAATTATTTGACGAAAAAATTAGATATATTTATTTATTTTTGTTTCGTACATGGAATTATTAATTAGTAAAATTTTTTCATTCCTTTTAACCAAGTCTGTATATATTGATAAAACTATTTAACTAATTTATATTCTCAATTTATTGGTAGGATGCATTTTAAAAAAATTATTACTTTAAAAATTTTTAAAATTTAGAATTCATTCCATTTCTCTGTGATATGTACTAATTTTTCTGAATATTTCTAAGAGATTTGAAGGATTGATGATCTCATCTGATGATCCTGGAACAGGGACGATTCACGGAACCGATAGACGACAAATGTCCAGAATTCACTGGTTTAAACCAATTTTTTATATATATAAAAAATAAAATTAAATGAAATTTGTCATCGACGTATTTTTGCTCCGTTTTCGAAGATTTCGAGTCCCGATTTTCAACTTTCGCACGTCACTTGAGATTTGAGAAGCTGACTGGAAAAAGAGAGGACAAGAGCAGGAAAAACCAAAGAACTGAATCCATCTTATTATTCATCTCCTTCTCCGCGTTGATCCGTGATTCAGTCTTTTTCTGGCCATGGCGGAGCGTGATTCTTACGGGCTGGGTCCTCGATTAGGTCAGTTTATTTTTTTTTTTGAAAAAAAAATCATCTTTTTAATAATCTTTACCCTGTTTTCACTTGGATTCCCCATTTTTGTTTTTGGGATTTTTCATTGCGGAGCGCTTCATTATTTCACTTCTCGGTCCTAGAGTTATGTTTACTTGATGAATAGGAGTGATTGCAAACGGTGTTCATTCTCGGGTTTGAAGCTTTAGTGTAGTGCGTTCGAGGTTGGGAAAACCGTAGGCAATCATGGTTTCAAATCACTCTTAAAACGACAGTTTTGGCTTCTCATCAATCCCTATTCATGTTCAATACATATGTTAGACTCTAGAGGTGGAGAAGCGTCTTGAAATTCATTTAGACAGCATTATGGATTAGTTCAAGTCAATTATAAAATAGATAACTGCGCTGAAGAAAGTTGCATGTTGTTAAAAAAAAAAATCTGGCAGAGGCTAATTTGCATGCAGATTTAACTGTGCCTACAGCGTGTATGGCCTCTGATAGGTCCATTACATTAAGTGAGCTTCCTGAATTAACCGTGGCCAGTGTATCTTGGCCTGCATCATTTACTGTATACCCATAATGTCATGGCGGAAGGATCCTTTAAGCTTGTCGGGCAGCAGTGGTAATGGAATTTGGTCAGAAAGTAGTCTTTAATGCCAATTCCTTTGCAATGAGAGAAACTGAATCAAGGGCAAAGACAGAGCATGCAAAATTCCTTTGGTTGTGATTTTGACAAGGCATTCTTAAAAAATTCCTTTGTTAATTATCTGTGTTCAAATCTGAAAGCTCATTGGTATTACCTGTGAATGTGATAACACAACAATCAAATTTCTGGCTAAATCTTAGGTTTCCTCTATGCAGATATTCAGCAATTACAATTTGAAGCCCAGCATCGTTGGTTGCGGCCTGCTGAAATTTGTGAAATTCTTCGTAATTGTCAGATGTTTCATATAACATCAGAACCTCCAAACATGCCACCGAGTATGTTTTCTGCATCTGTTACTGATAAATTTATTGTTATATTTAAAGTATGCAATTCATGTTTAGTTGGGTTAAATTGTTTGTGACTAGAGCTCAAATCTAACTGAGTTTGAAGATTCTCAATGAATTAAAGAGTGGTGGCAGCATTATAGGTGCTAGTGATTAGAGGTCGGGCACCACTTCTTACCCTCCTGATATATAACCAAGCTTTTGATGCTATGCAGTGTTTTGAATTTCCTATTTATGTTAAATTGAAGGTTTCTCAGTTCCTACTTCTGTAAACTCTAGATATTTAATTTCAATAACTAGATGCAGTGCAGGGGAAATTAACTAAAAGTAAATTTGGAAGCTAAAGTATACAGCCTTGTAATATAACAAGTTGAGTAGTTCATATGATATTATTCGTGGTTTCTTCTTGTTCTTCTGGCTGAAATCTTTCTTGTTTGTTGCAGTCAACATGGTTACCTCTTTTTAATTTTGGATAAACTATGGACATTAAGAGAGAACAATAGAAAATCAGTGGACAAATGATCCTCCACTTTTGTGAGGAAAAGAAAAGGAAAAAGAAATAACCAATACTCTTTAACTCAAAAGAGTTTTCCAATCTCTTTGTAGATCCACAAGGACCATCTTATAACTCATTATTTATCCATGCCCTAAAGAGTTTGCTGCTTGATATATAATTCACTATTGCAGGTGGTTCACTTTTTCTTTTTGATAGAAAGGTATTGAGGTATTTTAGAAAGGATGGACATAATTGGAGAAAGAAAAAGGATGGAAAGACTGTGAAGGAAGCTCATGAAAAGTTGAAGGTAAGCTTTTGGTTTACCTATAACTTGGTCTGTAATTAATCTAGTCCTTTTAAGAGAAGAGTATAACCTCTGGGCTGCCCTGAGGTGACTGGAATTGTTTTTCAGTTATAATCTTGTTAGATAACAAGTATTCATAACCTACTATAATTTTATGCTAAAGTTTAACTTCCTTCAAGCAATATTAGGTGGGGAGTGTTGATGTATTACATTGCTACTATGCTCATGGAGAAGAAAATGAAAATTTCCAGAGGCGAAGCTATTGGTTGCTTGAACAGTGAGTATGAGCTAATCTGCGGGCCGGATTTTTTTTAATTATTTTTCTGTTTTACATTTGATGTCCAATGGTTTGTCTATTTTAACTTGGTACTTTCCCTTAGACCCAATTAGTAGGTGGTGCAGTAATGCACTTGTAAACTTGTAGTTTTATGTTACCTTGGTTCACCATGTAGACAATTATGCACATGCTTGTGGAGTTTCAAATATGAGCAAATTTTAAGGTTTGCAGTATAAATATACTGACAGGTCAAAGTAAATTGAATATGCACTCTGTGAATGGGATCTGAATAAATTGATCAGAATATGGTTTAATAATCAATTTGTGTTACTGCAGGGATATGATGCACATTGTTTTCGTCCACTACCTGGAAGTGAAGGTATTTCTTTTAATTCTCTTTTTTTTTTACTGCAGTTCTTGTTTATTACTGCCCACGATACTTTTTTTTTTAATATATTATTTCAATATAATTTTCGCTATGGGATATGGTGTTGTTAATAATGGGTTGCAAGAGTCTTTGACAGTTGAAACTTACATGATTTATACTGCGACTTACATGATCTATACCAATCTTTTGCTAAGTGATTCATGATTAGTGTTGTAACTCCGTTTGGTCACGTTCATAGTCAAGTAGATGAAGCTGCAACCAACGTTTGAGATTAAGTTTATGCAAATATTGATGAAATCATGGAACCTGTTATCCTTTGGATTATGCCACTGAGCTTTTATTATTAACAGTTCGTGTTATGGAAAGATTTATTTACTTTATTAGTACCTGTAGTTTCCTTAGTTTCAAATTGGTCTCTGTATTTTACAAGTTTTTAACAGTTCTTATAACTTTCTAATTTTGTGATTGAATCCTTGTGGGTGATATTTAACTCTTGGGCTGATAAATTATGACATTATGTCATTATCTTCCTATCATGAGACCTGCAATTTATGACTATAGAAGTTCTCAAGTGGTGATGCTGATAAAGTTGTGTAGCCCTTTTTTCTTGACTCCTGTTTCTATCGCTATATTATACGTTAGTTAAGAATCTCTAACTACATGGAAATCAAGCAGAAAGAATGTAAGGCTGGCTAGGTCCCTCGTTTTAGAATTGTGGTCTTGACTGATTTGTATGTTTGATAAAATATTAACAAATAATTTTGGGTTCCATTCTCTCAGGGTCATAAGACAAGTGTTGGAGTGAAACCAGATATTGATGAGGTTTCATCAGATTCCCAAAGAGGCAGCTGTGCATCATCTGGGTTTTCAAGAAATTACAATACTGTGCCTTCAAGAAGTACAGATTCCACGAGCCCAACTAGCACTTTGACTTCCTTATGTGAAGATGCTGACTCTGGTAAGTCTTTTTGTCAACGTCAGCTTCTACAAGCCTTATTTCTGCGCAGATTGTAAATAATCTCCATAACTTTGTCCTTGGTTGACTCGGCATGAAATAGTGAATCACTCCTCTTTTGATGCGGTTCTATAGCTGTATACACTGTCATGTATCCAAGTTGGAGTAGTATGCTGATTGTTTTTGGCTTTTTCCTTACCTTCCAGAGGGATAGATAGTCAGAGAGAGGGGGAGAGAAGTAACGGGCATCATCTTATTCCTTAAAACCCTTGCATTATAATATTAAATCTAAAGGATGTTGAACTATGCCATTCAAATATTTGCATGCAACTAAAAAGATTATGGAAGGTCTCTTAGTAATCTTATCTTGATGCATGTCCTAGTTTCTCAATCTATTCTATCTTTGGGTTTGCTTTTCCTTTTCTCTTTGGGTGGTGCTGCCAGTCTCTTGGTTGTTTGATGCATATTCGAAAGCCGTGTTTGGCATATGTTTGAGCCATTCCCCCCCCCCCAATTTCCACTTGTATGTATATGAGTTGTCAATCTGTTGTGGTGATGTTTGTGTCCAACAGTTGTCCCACTTGCTTAAAAGCAGGTGCATGATGTGTCAGAGCTTCATAAGACATGATAGAATACATAATGTTTATATATGCCAGTGTGCTGTTAAGTTACGGGGAAGCTCAATTCATTTGGTAACCCCTGAATGGTTGGTTTTGAGTTCCTGTTAGAGGATATTCGCCAAGCAAGTTCAGGGTTGCATTCATTTCATGTTTAACTGAGTATGACGAATAGCCTCCAATGGACAAGAGTGGTGCTGCAATTAGTTCATATTTCCTGCATCCCTTTTCAGGTTACCATGCTGTTTTATGTGTTCCCCCTTAACATGACTATTGATGACTTGTGTTATTTAATCATTCATCCTATCAGCCTATTTGAGATTTAACATCTGACTACATTTGGAAATCTTTCCAGGTGATCGTGCACAGTCATTGATTTCTGGAGCAGTCTATATTTCAAAAGTTCAGCGAGATAAATCTAGAGGCAGTGATGCTAGTACTTCTTTCATTGATGGTCAAAAAACAAATGGAACGGCCTTTCAGGACAATGGCTTTGAACAATCTTCAAATGGATTATCTGCTGATCCATCCCTTGTATCATTTACTTCCATCCCATCCAATTCAATAGGAAATATTCTTGAACCAAAAAATACTGTTTTGGGTGACCTTTTGGCCATAAAAAATGTCCTCTCTGGGCCGGCTGGGAGTTCTCAGTCCCTCCAATCAAATTGGCAGGTACTTTCTGCTTACTTTTCCCATATCTGCCAGTAGCATCCTCTGGGATTATTTATTGTTTAGGATTGCGAACTTATACTTTAAAATTGTGGTATATCAGCTATCCTGGTGATGTGTACATCCTAGTGCATAGAACAGTATTTAAAATTGGATGCACTTTTCTTTTTTTTGTCAATAGGTTGCTGTGGAGTCATGATATAGGCTTTACCATGATTTCCATGTTGATTTCTCTTGCCAGAAGTTTACAAGATTCGCTAGTGTTGGTGTCACAATTACGATAATCTGTTCAATTAAAATAACAAATTGGGAGGGTTTTGGCTTGGATGATGCTATTTGTTTTGTTGTTTTTTTTCTTGGAATAGTGGAGGGGTTGCTAGAGTAAGGTGACATATAGTAAGAAGGGAATTATGAGAGTTGGTGCTAGGTATTCCAAGATATCTGAATTTATAACACAGCGTATGTTCTCTCTAGAATCTGAAATTCTCTCAGGATTTCGTTAATGTTGCAGAGTTGTGATTATTTTCATATAAAGATTTTAATAGCATGTCTAGGGCCATTTCAATTAAAAGTTTAAGTTAAGGCTCATGAATATATATTTATATTTATAGTTAAGTTTAATCTCTATCTTCCTTTTCATTGATGAGTATTTATAAGTTAAATTTCTTGTTGGATTCTGGATCAGCTTCGAACTGCTTAGTTGTTTAGAATATTGGTGAGTAGCTTCGTATTTTAGTGTTATTCATTTTGCTATTTGAACTGTTGATCCAGATCCCTTTTGAAAGTAACCCAGGACAGACATCCAAAGAGCTTACAACCCAGTTGCTGGATTCGGAATTTGCATCTGATTTTAACAATGGTTTGCTGGAACACGAAACACATTATCATGTTGCTTCTGGACCGGTAACTTTTAAATGTCAGCAAAAAGAGGAGCCTGTGCTGGAAAACTTTCCAGAGCAGCATACAGATACTCAATCTTTCCTGAAATACAATTTTGGGAATGAAGTTCCCACAGAAGAAAGTCTTAATTATGCCTTGACTGTGAGGCGGTCCTTATTAGATGGAGAGGAAAGCCTAAAGAAAGTCGACAGCTTCTCTCGATGGATTACTAAAGAACTTGAAGAGGTGGATGATCTTCGTATGCAGTCATCACCTGGCATCTCTTGGAGCCCTGATGAATGTGGGCATGTGATAGATGATTCCTCATTGAGCCCCTCCCTCTCTCAGGACCAGCTGTTTAGCATAAATGATTTCTCACCCAATTGGGCTTATGCTGAATCTGAAACAGAGGTACCGCTTAAATATTTAATATTTTCAGAAAAGATTATTGAAAGTGAAATTCAATGATAGGAGACAAAAATTTTATCTGAATTCCAGATTTTATTTCACCTAAACAACGCTCCCCCCCCCTTCCTGGCCCTCCTTGGTGCATTATATAATGTTTCTCGTTTCCTGTCTTTTTCTCCTTTTGTATTCTTGGTGTTGAAATCGAATTTATGCATTTTTTTTATGGAGGATGAGATGCATTTACGACTAGCTGCATTGAGTATTTTTCTTCAGATATTATGCTCTTGTACCGGTGATATACATTTAATATGTGCCATTCTTAGGTTTTTTTGGTCATTTAATATGTGCTCTTTAAAGGTATTATTGGAGATGATCTTTTACTTCCGTTTCATCTGTTTTAATTTTTTTAGGGGTAAAGGTGCAAATTTAGCAATGAAGTTATTGGTCTCAAATCCTCAGCACAATTAAATTTTAAGGGTGCAAATTTAGTAATAACCAATTAATAAGGGTCAAATTTTGCAACGCAGTTAACCTTCTTTTAATTTCGTTAACCAACTGGTATATTTTAGGGTCTAAGGCTTCGTTTTGAGATCATTTAGGTAATCAAAACTACTTTTTGTTTAACTTCTTTCATGAAAATTGCTTTAACTAATTTTTTCTCATTAATTGTAATCAAAAGTACTTTTTGTCTAAATTTTTTTTAGAATTAAAAATAAGTTAAGTAAAAAGGAGTAAGAGAGAAAAAAAAGTTAAGTAAAAAGTAGTTTTGATTACCATTAGAAAGATAAAATTATTTAGAGTAACTTTCATGAAGGAATTTAAGTAAAAAGGAGTAGTTTTGATTACGTAAATAATATAAAAACGAAATCTTAGACTTTGAAAATAGTAAAATATGTCGGCTAGTTAACGTAGTTAGGAAGGATTGATGGCTTTGTTAAATTTGCATCCATATTAATTGATTATTGCTAAATTTGCACCTTTAAAAAGTTAATTGTGTTGGGTGCTCTTAGCCAATAATTTCGTTGCTAAATTTACACCTTTACCCTTTTTTTAATCTTGGTTTTTTACATTTTTCTGTACATTTGACTCATTATTCAACTTTTTCTCTTTGGATCTCTGGTGCAACAAGATAAAAAGGCTGCTGTAATTTGACAGACAACTTACACCATCTATATAACCACGCAGGTTTTGATCATTGGAACATTTTTGAGGAGTCAAGCAGAGGTAGCAAATTGTAACTGGTCGTGCATGTTTGGGGAAGTTGAGGTTCCTGCCGAGGTTCTAGCCTGTGGAATTTTGTGCTGTCAGGCACCACCTCTCAAGGTTGGACGGGTTCCCTTCTATGTAACTTGCTCCAATAGGTTGGCTTGCAGTGAAGTGCGGGAATTTGATTACACAGAGAGCTTCGCTGGAAATGTTGATGTTTCAGATTTCTATGACAGTTCAACTGAGATACAGCTTCATCTGAGAGTAGAGAAGCTACTTTCCTCAAAATCAGCGCTCGCTTCAAATTGCAGCTTGGACAATGATATGGGAAAAAGAAACTTAATATTTAAGCTCATTACGCTAAAGGAGGAGGAGGCGTTCATGGACAGGGAAGAGCTGATGTCAGAGAAGAATGTGTCCCAGCAAAAGGTGAAGCAGTTAATATTTTACAGGCAAGTTAAAGAGAAGCTGTTCTCTTGGCTTCTTCGCAAAGTAATTGAAGATGGTAAAGGGCCAAATGTTTTGGATGAAAAGGGGCAAGGTGTGCTTCATTTAGCAGCTGCTCTTGGTTATGATTGGGCAATATTGCCAATCGTTACTGCTGGAGTAAATATCAATTTTCGGGACGTGAATGGATGGACAGCTCTGCACTGGGCTGCATCCTATGGCAGGTTGGTAATGTGGATTTTGTTGCAAATTTAGTTCGTTTCCTAACAGGAATTGGGCTAAGAATTTGCTTGCAAGTGACACATTTTTGCCCAATTACGATTTTACTCTATTTTCATGAAATTGAAAATTGTTTTAGTGCAGACTTCACAATCTTTTCCTATGAAAATAGACTCCCTCACTGAAAGTCACCCTTAAAGTGATTGCTTTCTTCAGTTCAAAGCGGATGATGTTGGACATATAGGACATTTTTCATTTAGCATTAATTGAAAATACTTTTTCTTCTTTATACGGAAATCTTTCTCGAAGATGTTATTCTCAGCATAAGAAAATTAGCTCCTCATGTAGTTTTTTTTACCCTCAATTGTTCAGGGAACGGACAGTTGCTGTACTTGTTTCCTTGCGTGCAGCTTCTGGAGCATTGACAGATCCATCCCCAACGTTTCCCTCTGGTAGAACAGCAGCAGATCTTGCTTCTAGCAATGGGCACAAAGGAATCTCTGGTTTCCTTGCTGAGTCTTCACTAACCAGCCACCTCTCAACCCTCACAATGAATGATCAGAAGCGAGATGTTGGGCAAAGAGCTTCTGAAGTAGAAGAAGTACAGACGGTTTCAAAACGAACCGCAACACCAGGGTTTAGCGGTGATATGCCGGATGCCCTCTGCCTTAAGGATTCCCTTACTGCTGTTCGTAATGCCACACAGGCAGCTGATCGGATATACCAAGTGTTCAGAATGCAGTCATTTCAGAGGAAGCAGTTGACCCAGTTTGAAGATGATGAGTTTGGATTGTCAGATCAACAAGCCCTCTCCCTTATAGCTTCCAAGTCATGCAAGGCTGGACATGGAGAAGATCTAGCCCATACTGCTGCTGTACAAATACAGAAAAAGTTTCGTGGTTGGAAGAAAAGAAAAGAATTTCTAATAATTCGTCAAAGAATCGTTAAGATTCAGGTTAGTTGTTCACGTGCATTTTATGGAGTCTTGAGCCATATTGTTCGTGATTTGTGAATGATTATGCTTATTATAGATTTATTTTATTTTTTATTTATCGATTTTACAAAAATTCACTTTGTAAAGGTGGTTTGAATTTCTGGGAGATTTTCTCTCTCTGTTGTTGGCCCTTGTACAATTGGTACATTCTTCTGATTCTTGGATTTCATGGTGTTAAGGCCCATGTAAGAGGTCACCAGGTAAGGAAGCAGAATAAATCAGTCCTCTGGTCTGTAGGAATTTTGGAGAAGGTAATATTGCGATGGAGACGCAAGGGCAGTGGTCTACGTGGCTTTCGATCAGATGCTAATAAAATCCCCAGCCAAGAAAATGATACTGTGAAAGAGGATGATTACGATGCTCTCAAGGAAGGAAGGAAACAAAGTGAAGAAAGGTTCCAAAAGGCACTTTCGAGGGTGAAGTCTATGGTTCAGTATCCGGAGGCACGGGCTCAGTACCGGCGTCTGCTAAATGTTGTTGAGGACGTCCGGCGAACCAAGGTATTCTTCTTAACATCCACATGCATCTGAAGGCTAAAGTCATTAATATGTCGTAAAATTATCAATGCTGGCATCTTTTCTATGTTCTATGGGATTTTTGAATTGTATTCTTGGCTTCCTTTTGGTGCTTCAGTACATGTTTTTTTTTAAATTTCTCCAAGGGAACCACTTTATCTTGTATGCAAATAAATAGATTGGACAACTGGATTACTGATAGGCTTAATATGGTCTTTTGCTTTGAGTCTTTCAATTATTATTCTGACAAAAATCTCTTGCTATTATAAAAATCTGACAGGCATGCGATATGGATGTGATCAATTCAGAAGAGACAGTCGATGGTGTAGAGGACCTTATCGATATTAACATGCTCTTAGATGATGATAATTTCCTACCTATAGCATTTGATTGATTCTTTCTGGTCACTATACTATGATCCTCTCCACTGTAAATAGATGGCCAGAACTGCCCTTTTATTTGGCACTGAGGAAATCTTGGCAGTTTCTGTATATATGTTATATATACATACACATATATGATGAAAATTACATTGTTCAGAGGTTGGATATGGTTAGATTATAATATGTGGTTCAGTTTTTGGAAGTCCAAGTATTTTAGTCTGTTGTTGAGATTTAATATAATCTCATGGATCCTGATTTCATATGGCAGGACTATTTCTATTTTAGAATCGGTCAAGGGATAACAAGATGATATATAATTGCAGCTTGTAAAGTAATTGACTCTTTGCGAGTGCATTTTAGGGCTAACAGTGCATGTAATGCTTCGGTGATTTGGCTCATCATAACTTCTGTCAGGGGATTCAGGCTTTAGGTGCAATAAATTCCCATGAGCATTATTGAAGTGTTGAGAAATTGTCTCTCTCAACGTATGATTTAACAGGGCTGGTATTTCAACCTCAAGCATTACCCAAAGAAAGATGCAGGATCTTCTGTCTTGCACGTACTGATTTTAGTGGTTTTCATATGTACTCTCTTTGGTCTTTATTATAAGAGGTATTTTTAAAAGATTTTTTTTTTTTGGTCACGATTTAAGGAGAAATGTAATATTCTCTGAAAAAGAAAGATTTTCTTTTTTTACCCTTTTTACGGTACATCTACAGTACAAAATTATCTAAAATAAGTTGATTCGAACACCCACTTAAAATTGCCCCAAAAGAAAAAAACCCACTTAAAAGAAGTGAATGTAACTACTTTTTAATGGGGGCACAATTGAATTCAGATTATAACAATTTTTTCAATATACACAAAATGTTGGAAACAGCTTATTAATAGGGGATTAAGAGAGCATATGTATATTGGTTTTTGGCATGGAATCTCCCCCTTCTCTCACTCTCTCTCTATGTTTATTAATATATATATATATATATATATATGGGAAGCTACTCAAAGGAGATAGGTAGGAAATTAGTGACAAGACCATCCGTGGCACAAGAGTAGAAATAGTTTTCCTGGAGGCGTTGGCTAGTGGCAAGTCATGTGATGATGGGTTGATAGTGGTAGTGATCCGTTATGTGTCTAGAAGGCACCTTCCTCAGTATGAAGAGCACCAAACCAGATGGAATAATCTCCACCAACTGCATCCCAAAAAAAAGAAAAAAAAAAAGCAATAAATACCAATCACAAGTATTATTCTATTTAAGAAAATCCTAATCAAGACACCATTAAATGTGGGTATCTCTCCTAATAGAAATTCAAATCTTAATTTATCATATTGTGGAAGACTAACTCTTTCCGCTTAGCCCAACCTTCGTTGCTAATACTAATCATATTCTTCTATTAGCAAAGGTGCACTTGCTTTTGCCAAAAATAAAAAGTAAAAACAGGCCCTTTTTGATTGTCGCTCCAAAACATGATGGGAAGTAAAAGAGATGTTAGACAAAGTGTGGTAGAGATTCTAAGCTAAGATGATGCTGAAACTTACCATGTAATAAACTAGGATAAGATTGGGATGTTCCAAGACATCCAGATCCGAAACCTTATTAAATGCAGATAATGCAAGCTACAATAAATTTGAAGAGGGATAAATATGTTATTGTAAGAAAACACAAACTTTATATGTATGTTAGACGATACAATTATTCCAAACTGAACAAGACTCACCATAACACATCTTATCAGAAAACAAGTGCAGCAAACGCATGTCACTGAGCCAACCTGTGAAGGAAAAGAAAAGTTAGGCTCAAGCATGATGAAAGTCCAAGGGACAAAGATGTTTCACTTGTATCACTTGCAGAAAAGTTTGAAATTAATTAATATCATAAGAAAGATAAACTTGTTTTTCAAGGACTGAAAAAATAAATAATATGACTTGCATATTAATAAGAACCTCGTAAAGCTTATTTGCTCGGCCTCTGGATTCAATAGGGAAGCGCAGCAACAGGATAAACAACCTGTATCAACATTAAGGTTCAATGACAGAGCAACAACAGCAGCAGCAGTAACCAGAGAAAGAGATATGGGGGGAGTCTCACTAGAAGTAAACTAAGATCCTCTAATTCATTTTAGAGGATCGTGGTAAAAAAAAAAAAAATTTTAGACGATCCAGATTGTAGCGGAAGGTGGGACTTACCCCTATCTCTTCTCTCTACTAACTACACTTATGGTACTCATTCCAGTACTAAATATGAGAGGTAAGATAACTAATTTATTGAGATTAAAAAAATTAGTTAAGTTAGTTATTCGTGAAAAATGTGTGTTGGTTTCTCTAAAGTATTCCTCTTAAGCATTTGCATTGGAAACTATTTCCTTGATAAAAAAAAATTCCTTTAGTACGTGTAATCAATAGGGAGAATTTAGAAAAATAAATTATAAATTTGAGAGATAACGTGAATTGTGGTCTTACATTTAGGATTAAAGTAAACCTTTTACAAACTCTACTTTTAAAACTGGAGGGAGTAGTGAAAAAGATTTAGACTTGAGTTTTGTTAGGTGAGTGTTGTGGGAGCTTAGCTTACCTTCCTCCATATATCAAGAATCCCAGAGCAGCAAAGAAAGAAATAACTGCAAAAGAACATTAGAACAAGATTCAGCATTCTGGACAACCATCAAGTTTTCAAAATTTAGGAACTTACTGACTGTTTTTTTTTTCTTTTTACCTTTTTCATACTATCGTGGTTTTAGATCATTTTGCAACAATATTCATCCTACTAGAAAAGTATCAATTTGAAGTTTCAAAAATGTATCAACCATTTGTATATATAAATTCATTATACCATAATTTCAGATCATTCTATAACAAGATTCACCATATTAGAGAGCTACAGGACAGAAGATTCATGTAAACGGAACTTCATTAGCATTAAGGTCCATTAAAATGATATTTGACTGCAATAAGCAACCTGCAAGGAAGAGCTTAGCAGATTCTGCTCCAGCCGCGGTTTTGCTTATGCTCATATAGATCCAGATGCAGATCTATCATATTTCAAGTCAGAGGATCAAAAAGGAAAGAATAATAATAACAGGATTAACAAAGAAAGCCGTATTTGTGTCCTTGCTTGCTTGCCTGAACGAAGTATATAATTCCATTGATGATATAGTAACAAGGCCTAAGTTTATTTGCTGGCAAACTTCTTGCCTGAAACAGATTCGAAACTCTTGAACCAAATAAAACTTGCTTCAAATTGATCTCACAAATGAATTTCATTGTAATCCTCACTGGCTAGAAGATATTAGATTAAGTACCTGGTTATATATCTCAGCCCAGAACATCACAAGTAATGTGAAAGTGGAGAAGAACAGAAGACATGGAAGATCCATTAGCACCTGCTCTAATGCCTATATATAGCATCGTTAATTATATAGAATAGTCAAAAACATGGTTTCAACATGATTAATGCAGTAGTAGAACTATAATTTAGCAAAAAGCACTGTTAACTTTTTTCTTTCATCTATTGTTGGAATAATGAGTGTGTGGTGGGTTAAAAGGAGAGATTAGGATCAACCAGGTTCAGGCATATATGCTAAAGAAGTTAACAGCTAGAAATAGACAAACAAGGTGTCTAGATGAAGAGTTTAGTAAATCTATTCAGGCTCATTACATCGTATCAAGGCAGGTTTTAAGCAGAGGTAAGGTTTCCATCATTTCAGCTCAGGCAAAAGCTTTAGCCACTTTTCTAAGGAGCTTGGCTCATCATTTTTCCAGCAAAGCCAAGAGCACCTCCTCTTCAATAATAAATACTTCTGTCAGGTTCTAAATGTAGGAGTTGGTTGAGGGGTTGCTACTTTGCTTTGGTTAGAAATGTAAGACTTCAATTCACTTTATTTTCCAAATTTGTAATTTTTTTTAAATTATCATTATTGATTATACTTATCAAAGGAGTTTTCATGAGGGATAGTTTTCAATGCAAGTGATTAAAATGACATTTTAGAAAATTTAACACAAAATAACTAAGTTAACTAACTTCTTTAATATCTATGTATTAGTTAGGGGTATGCAAAAAATCGGTAGTCCAATCCAGTTTACCCGAAGTGGTTTGGTCCAAATAAATAGTATAATGAAATCAGACTAGACTGGACTGACTGGTCAAGACCAAGTGCTCAGACCAATTGGTCCAGTCCATCTTGGCCCAAATTAATTTTTACTTATCTATTTTTTAATTTTTTATGTTAAAATACTTATTATTGTTAAATGATGAAAATCATTGATTTATACTTAAATTTTTAATATTTTGGGGGTGTATTTTATATGATTTTAGATTTTTTCTATGTTACTTTTGTATTATTAGATTACAATTTTGCCCCTTGTAAAGGAAGAAAAATGAAAAACAAATCACTGAGGTCTGTAGACTATGTGGACTAGTTCAGGTAGCCAAGGCGGACCAGTCTAATCCAACCCAACTTCAAGCTGGTGCTATACAGGATCAAATCTCGGATTGTTTTGTACAGCCCAATGTCTTTACTAGACTAGACCTCGGGTTGAATATCAACCCGGTCTGGTTTGATTCATGCACACCCCTAGCATTATAGTTATGTAGCTTTTACTTTTATCATGATTAGAGGGAGTAAATAATGGATAGTCAAATATTTCTTACAAGTGGAGCATTGAAAATCCTCCATGTGCACCAACCGTCAGTGTTAGATGCACCAACAGGTGGTGGTGCATTTGACTTAGCATTGATGTGTCAAGAAAGTAGTCTAACCAGCCTTCCTATTGTATAATTTGTTCATGATCTTCATTTGGAATGCATCATGACCTGTTGTGCAATTATGGCTCTGGTGTTCTTATTTATTTTGATCCCACCAAATGGTTTGTGGGTTTTGTTTATATGTTTTGAAAGTTTAGAATTCCAAACATAATTTAAAAGTTTCTCAGTGATTATTCTAACATTCTATCAGTGTGGCACAGCAGAAGTGTGGTAGGTCCACAACCCCCCAGTTTCCAAGATTAAAATCGGGCTTTAATTCTAAAAATATGATTTTGCAATATACTCGTACATTTATTTTTTAAACCTTATTGAAATATATAGAGATATATTAAAAGTATAAAAACATAGCTGTATGAAAGATTGCATCGGACAATGCGGTGTTAGATGCATCAACCATTATTATAATTCGAGCAAGTGGTTTGTGGATTTTCTTTAGTTGTTTAAAAGTTTAACATTCTTGACATAAAATTTTATCGATAATTATTATAACATCGTATCAGAGCGGCACAACGTAAGTGTGATGGATCTATAACCTACAAGTTTTGAGATTGAAACCTGATTAAAAAGTGATTTTTACAATTATACTCGTAGCTTTGATTCTAAACGTGATTGAAATAAGCAAATACTGTCTATATCATTTAAGATACATACAACTCATAAATTTTAAGATTTTCATATTGCCATACTATTAAAAAAATTCAGGAGTTTTGGGGGAAACAATTCTTTCTTTATGTCAAACACCATTAGAATGTCAAGTAGGAATATAAATACACACCTTAGGTCTAATGGAGAACACACTTCTGTTCAAACCAAAAAGTACAGCTCTTACTGCAAAGGCAATATATATATATATATATGTGTGAATGATAGCAAGCTCAATAAACACACATTAGCATAGCTGTTATAAACTAATAGTTTGATATATAAACTATTAAGTCCATTTAACAACTAATTACAGCAAACTAGTAACATATAATGTTGGAAAACTGCTCAGTCCACCTTTAATGGATTAGGTTCAAACCATTAACCATGGGAGGAAAATATAATACATAAGTATTTGGAGCAGAGATGGGTAATATTCTCCAAAATATTTAAAATTTGAATAACATAGGAGGGAACAGTATCCCAAACGTGGGTTTGAGAAGTTAACAAACTATTCCCTGATCTGCTCTAAATATGGAAGGGAAACCGGTTAACTCAAAAAATGCTTCTCCGGAAAAACTAAAAACTCTCTCCTCTCCCATTGCTTTCTCAATATTTCTCTATTATGTTTTTACTGTATATTATAACCGAGATTCTGATTATGATCCAGTTTGTGTGGCTACCGAGATCAATTAGAACGATATTTCAGGTATGCTCTAAGATCCTTCACATAAGAAAGGGACTAATTATGTAATGAGTATTTTATCTTTACTGACCAAGTAATTCATATATTCACTAGTTTTTGTGGACTAAAGTTGAACACTTGTAACAATTTTGAGACCAAATTGTAATTAATATCACAACTCTTACTTGCATTGATAAGAAAAGTCATGAAGTGAAAAACTTTCTGTGTTGTCCATCCATACTCAGGTATCCTTAATTGAATACGCACCAATTGTACCTATCATAGAAGAAATCAAACTTCATGTGTAGTTACAAGAAAATGTGCCTTATTTGTAATAAATGTTTTTACAAAATAAAGAAAAGCAGCTTTAAAAGAAAATCACATTCGAAGTTGGAGTTGGAGACTTGCTTTTTTTTTTTTTTTTTAAAAATGAATAAAAAAGTTTAAAGGAGTTAGCCATATGGTTTGAAGAAAAATTAAAATATCAATTTTAGATAAAAAATTTCCCTAACATTTGGTAATCAGTTTATCAAAATTTTATAGCTAACTAACTCTTAAAATCAAATAATTATGTCTGACTGATTTCATCAGTTTAAGTAAATTTAATATTTTCTTGAAAGAAATTGGTCAATAGACTCTAGTTTGGATTGGATTATTTTGGCTTTTTAGATGTAATTAAAAAAAATTAGACTAATTATACTGTCTTACAAATTCACTTCTACGTTGAAAGCCTATGGTGTTCACAAAAAAAAAAAAAGAAAGAAAGAAAGAAAGAAAAAGAAAAAGAATAGAAAGAAAGAAACAAACAAACAAACAAAAGTATTAAAACTTTATATAAGATGACATATCAATGAAATAGCATTGATTAAAACTAACAAAGCATCAAATGGTCGGACATATTCTCAAGCATCTCACTGACACAGTGACTTGAGCACTATAAACAAATACTCCTCCACCCATAGTTTATATAAGAGCTACATAAAGCTTTCACGTGATATAAAATCTTAAAACACTCTGTCTTCCAAAATTATGTTGTCCCTAGAATATGCCTATTGATTTGCATGTGTTAACAGGTTTTAGTTTTCATAGCTCCAATGGACATGGGTGACACGGGAATTTTCCAACACTGAGCGTGTGATTCATAAATTACCTAATAATAGATAAGGATTCAATAGTTACTACTCGCATGATGAATGAAGATTCTGGTTTGTGAAGTTGAATATAAAAGAAGAGAGAGGAGAGAGAGAGAGAGATTGCAAAAACGATAATAATGATCATGATGAGAAAACGATCATCAGTTCATCTGCATCCTAATAAAGCTGATCATCAGCTCAATCGAAAGAAGCTTCCCAGGAAAGTACAGTTGATGGAAGAAGAAACCACATACTACATGTTGCAGTAACTGCACTACAAGCTAAATCTTATTATGCTAACTCTCTTTTGGGATGAGAGATAAAAAAAAGCTAAATATATCAGTAGGTATTATTATTTAGTAGATGTAAATATTCCAGAATATATATAATTCAAATGGATTATATTAAAGAATGGAGAAAGGGAGGGGAAGAAAATGACTGACCAGAGCAGCGACAGAAACTAAGGCATAAGAAGCACATAAGACGAAGTAAAGTGGACTACTCTGGCGTTGTTCATCTGAACAGACAATCTCATTATTCCACCACTGCAACATTAATGCAAAGCTCCTCGTCTTCACCATCGTAATTCTCGTCCGAGCTTAGCTTAGCTTCCAACAGAAACAATGAAGACGAAGAAGATGATGACGACGAGGGAGGAGGGCGAGGAGGAGGGGAACATTTGCCGACTGGGAGGACACGTGTCGGCATATCAGCGCGTACAAGTGGAAGGTCCAGAGTACACGTGTGGCCAAAAAAAAAAGAGGCGAAATCGTGATCGGCAGGAAAAATCAGTAGCTTTTTCCCCCTTAAGCAGGGATTGAGTAAATTCGGAAAAAAAATTTTCTGCAGGGAGATATGATTTTGTGGAGTATTAATTGTTTTATTTTAAATATGTTTTTATTCTTTGATTCTCAACTTCTAAACTTGTTGTGTGATTGAAATATGATTTGTATGTTTGGGAAATCCCGAAAACATTTTTACATAAATCATGATAAATCTCTTTTCATATACTAATTTAATCGAACAATTATTCATATGTTATTCACAACAAAAATTTATTCAATAGAATTGAACTTTTCAATAACAGTAAATGAGTAAAAATAACTCAAAAGTTTTTATAAAATCGCATTAGTCACATAGAAGTTATCGAGTGGTCATTTTAAAGTTGGAAGTTTTAAAATAGGACATTTTACCCTTATCGTTAAAAATCTTAACGTTAACTATCAAAGTTGATTAACTTTTTTATAGAGGAAATGACGATAAAAATTAAGATTTTTAACAACATTGGCGGAAATATCCCATTTTAAAACTTTTAGGTTCAAAATGATTTATCAATAACTTCTGTGTGACAAATGTGATTTTCAAATTATGTTTACCCTTTTACTGTGATGTTTTTATTCAATTACAAGATATGTTTAAAAATTAGTGGCCTAATGGGTCAAAAAAGATATGTTTAAAAATTAACAAATCCAATTTAGCAATTTACAAGTTTCTATTTGATAAAATACCAACATTCTAGAATCTCATTTTTAGTATTTTTGTTTGGTGGCCTCATTAAAAATTTGCTGAATTTAAAGGACTGATTTTGGAATTTAGATACTTCAGTAGCTCACAGTTAAATGGATTTTTCAAATGAGATTCCTTGTTTGCTTTTAATCAGACAAATTTTATAATTTTTTTTTTCATGTGCATAACTTTTTTTTTGGTGGATTTAACTGTGCTTATCCTACCTCAACAAAATTAACATTATTTGTGCCTGCTCATAATTTTTTTTAGGGAAAGTTACACTAAAATTCTATTCAAAGAAAATAATATTAAAAAAGACTCATAATTTATCAACGATATTTTTTATTGATAAATTATGAGATTTTTTAAATAATATTATTTTTTGATTAAGACGTTATTTTCCTCTTTTTTGAAATATTTTTCATAATAAACGGAATGAACTAAAAACAAAAGACTTATTCCTAGCTTTTATAAATGAATTTTGGTTTTGATTCTCCGATTCTTATAAAACTATAAGGATTAAAAATGACAATTTTAATTTGGACTGTAAAGAGAAAAAATATTTACCCAATTTTGAATAATGTTGATAATTGTGACTGAGGGGCAGATATTTTTCTTCTTTAGACAGAGATGTTTGGGACAGTATTGACAATGACCCTTATGAGTTATGACCAAAAAAAAAAAGTATTGATAATGACCCCAACGCGTTTCTGCTCTTTAATTGCAGTTGACTTGACTTTTCAAAACAAAGACTAGAAAGCCATATTCAAATGCTTCGCTTTACTGCAAATGCCAAATAAAACTTTTACTCTCACCCCAATAATCCCATAATCTTTTATTCTGTACACATAAAATGCTGGGAGTCGGTGGAAAAAATATTATCAAGTTTGCTAATTTTTTTTTTTTTAAGAAGATCAACAATTTTGAAATGGATTGAAGATCATGGGGCCAAGAGATCAAAATGATGATGGCAAGAGACAGGAGTTTCCAAAGTGAGAAAATGGCTATGGGGGGTGACTTTTATTGAGTAGGGTCCCTCTCCCTCTGTGTTGGGATTGAAAGCCAATCAAATACAATTTTCAATAGTCTCTATTCTTCCTTGGAGACCAAGTATGAACAAGAACAACCCCCAATCCTCCTTGTTGAAGCAGTAATTCTCGAACCAACAGTGACTTCAATAAAATAAAACTTACACGCGCTCGCGCGCGCAAGCCCACACAACCGCGAAGTCAACAAGGGTATCCTCTCAAATTCTCGCTTTCATTGCAAACTTTCCCTAGACTGTGGTTTTTCCTATTTTGTCACTCTTCACGCTCTTTCTTCCTGAAATTCTTGTCTGAATTTTCGGTTTTTGTGGAAATTACCTCTTCCTTGCAGTCGAATCGGCTACCCAATTCCTCCGCAGATATTTTCCCTCATTCTATTGGGAAATTCGGCGAGTTTTGTAGGCGTAAGTAAAAATTTATGGGCTTTCTGTTTGATAGAGTTGGTAGTTTATAGTGATCAGAATTGTTCTGCTTATTTTCTAGTTTTTGGAAATCATAAGAGTTTTGTGGGTTTCTCTGGGGTAAAAGTTTTCGTTTTATTTTGTGGGAGCAGAGGAGTTAGATGTTTTTGACTGAGACGGAGAAGGTGAGGTGGGGCTGACTTGTATGGAATATGGATAATCTTTGTTGCTTCAACTCTGTCTCTAAGGTGAGTTTATCTGGTTCCTATCATCGTTGTTATTGGTTTTTTTTTTAAAGAATTTTTGGTTATCAAAAATATTATTTAAAACCACGAACTAGAAGCTTAACTTTTGAAAGAATCAATCTCCATGCACCTGAAAATACAAATAATGTTCTGGAAGTTGCCATTGGCTTCAGAAGGGAGTGTGTGGCATATAATCTAGGTTGATTTGGAGTTATTTGGCCAATCAATTTAGTTCCAACTGAATGGCAATTGTGACAGAAGGCGACATGATTTGCAGGCTCAAATAATGAATCAACTCTTTTCCATGATGGGTTACTTTTTCTTTTGGCTACCTTAAAATGGTTCCTGGAACTGTTAGGAATATACCAAATCTGTCACTAATAGCATTAACAGCGACATAAAGAAGGGAAAGAGAAGGAGGTCTGGGGTGCTGGTGAGAAACTAGTCAATTGACTATTTTTTCCTTGTATAAATAGGACTTGATTCTTCATTGATTATTCTAGTTTTAGAACTGGCAATATTTTGAGCAGTCAGCCTTGATCTGATTATTCTGCTTGAAGTGGCTTCTTCCTTTATGTATAATGCTGAGACTTCTTTTTGTTGAAGTCAAAGCATATGTTCCTTTTGGTTGTTAAAGACCATTTTCTTTTTTTCTCTTTAATATATCTTGTCCAAATCTGTTATACGTTAAATTTCTATGTCTTTAGGTTCTTGGACGGCGTTCCTCATGTAGCTCTGGCAAGGGCAGAAGCCATCAGTACCCAGTCAAGTATGGCTTTTGCCTTGTTAAAGGGAAAGCAAGCCACCCAATGGAGGACTATCATGTAGCAAAATTTGTCCAGTCCGGAGAACATGAGATTGGGCTTTTTGCTATATATGATGGGCACTTGGGAGACAGTGTACCAGCCTATCTGCAAAAAAATCTCTTTTCTAATATTTTAAAAGATGTGAGTAGTTGAATCAAATTGAAGATATTATGGAGTATTCCCAAGGAATATATTATAAATCTTTTCTGTTGTATGTTTACATCATGCTTAAAAGGATATTTTATAAAAGAAGTGCACACTTAATAAAGCTTTATTTAGCAGATTTTTTGTGAAGCACAACCTCTTTTAGGTCTGGATACATAGTCATGCAATTTTCAAGCTACAGAAATTGTTTTAAGAAAATTTGTTGCCTCACTTCTTATACTTTTTGGCATTCGTCATAAGATAATAATCCATTTCAACTCAATATCTTAAATCAATCTGTATAATCTCTTTCCATTTTTTAATTGTGTGGTTTGGGAAACTGCACTCTGAAATTTGTATTGATTATTCCAGGAGGACTTCTGGACTGATCCCAATAGGTCAATTGTCAAAGCCTATGAGACAACAGATCAGGCGATTCTATCTCACAGCGCTGATTTGGGGCGAGGTGGATCAACTGCAGTGACTGCAATTCTTTTAAATAATCAGAAATTATGGATAGCTAATGTTGGAGATTCACGAGCAGTTATGTCTAGGGGAGGTTCGGCCATACAGATGAGTACTGATCATGAGCCTAACACTGAGCGGGACAGTATTGAGGACAGAGGTGGCTTTGTCTCAAACTTGCCAGGTTCTTTAATAAACCTTATGACTGATCACATGCCACTTAAATGTTTGATGCAGGATCTATATTTTCTAATGTGAGATCTGTTTCAACTTTTGTGTTTGGGAAGAGTACGAGTGATGTCTGTTTAGGGTTTAAATGTTTGATATGCATATATTGAGAGACAAGTACCTGAAGAAACCTGAACTTAAATTGAATCAGTGGTGAATGGTGCTCGATTTAGTGGCACCATCTTGGTTTTTGAGCAGATAGGATTATATCTTACAACTCAACGGTAGATTTCCAACTGGTTCCTGTGTAATTCCTGTTTAAATTACTTATGCTTCTTTTGGCTGGTAGTGACTAAGGAAATATGAGACGTCTAGTTGTATGTTTAGAAATATGAGATGCTTTATGGGATACTTAAGTGGGATGGTCCTCCCATTTCAATGACTAGCTTTTGCTAGAGTTTTTTTTTCTCATCCCACTTGAGTGACCATTAATTAGAATAAAATTGGTAGCCAGTGAGGTAATGACTGTGGAAAGGGCTCACTGTAGATGGTTTTGAGCAATGGGAAAGTTGAGTGTCACAGAGTGTAGCTGTTGGGATGCTGGCTCCCCAGGAGTGGCTTGTTGATCAAGATTTAAGTGGTAAGTGATGCCTAATCTCATATTGTGTAGCATGGGATGCTTCATGGAATACCTAGGGGGGTTAGTTCTTCAATACCTATAGGTGGCTTTTGGGGGAGGATTTCCGATCCCCCCTAGGTGGCCATCAAACCTACTTTTTGGTGGTGTGGGAAATTTGATGAAGAAAAGTAAATTGGTGTACGACCTCTTAATCTATGATTGACTATGTTGCCCACATTTTTCAGTCAAGTGAATCACACCCTTTTAGAGTTAAAAGTTGAACTCCTACTCAAAAATCATAGATTGTGTTGTGGGTGTTGTTTGAGCCCCTTTTTACAAAGGGGATACCTTGTTATGTCCAAGACCTCCACTGACGCAAATGTAGGAAGGAATATGGTGATTATTGCTATGATGAAATATGTACCACTGGTAAACATCATCAACCTGCAATGTAGAAAAATGTGCGAACATGCAGTCCATCCATTTTTATATATATCTCAATTTTGATTGCACCTAACTATGTACTTGTCAGAACGATGGGAGCAACTTCTTAGAATATGAAGAAAACTTTTGGTCCTGATGATGAAGAGCACATTTTAAGTGAAACTTGTAAAGATTTTCAGAAGGTAACAATGAAAATAAGGCCAGTCTATGAGGGGGTAATCGTTGAGTTGCCAGTTGTTGGGAAGACACAAGTGGCAAGAAAAGGATTTATAATCCAATTTCATGTGAGGAAGGTTCTATTAGAAACTCGATTACATGAGGTAATGGTTGCAGGAATAATTGAAGATACTGAAAATCTCTTATAGTGTAACCGTGCATTTTTGAGATCATTGTAAAAATGCTCAGTGGCACAATCTGATTCGTTATTTTGAGAGGCCAAAATCAGAGCTACCACCCCACAAGCAATTAAAAGACGATAAAAAAGATGATGCTGCAATAATTGATGACCTTAGTTCAGGGTACAAATGAATTACAAGAATGGTTGCACGTGGAATTATTGAGAGGCACTCAATAGCTCTCATCCATGGAATACAGTGCATGTTCCTGGGTACTCATATGCTTCAAGTCCTGGTCAAGCTGTGATATAGGCATGTAATGGGAGTCTACTTGGTGGTTAATTTATGACTCGGCTCAGGGAGACACCAATGAGCAATTAGATAACCATGAGGAATTATATCTTTTGCCTGGATTAGATTTACATTTATCACTGAATTTATGATTTGAACCTTGAAACAACCATCTTCTAAACTTACTCCAGGACAAAGAATTTGGCATGGGATGACCATATCCTGTTTTCAGTTGCTCAGTTACATGTTGCATTCCTTCTTCAGTGGTACTCATAGCCTATATAAACTACTGAATCATCATGATGTTAGTGGACCAGCAATCCTAGGTAATCGTTGTCCAGAACAATAGGGTGGTGTCTCTATTGTTTTGGCTGGTGACATCATTGGCTTATTTACGGCTGACAATGACATTAATGATTCTGGAGAAACTTTTGGAAGCTCCTATTGCATTTTGAGGTTGCGATTTGCTGGCTATAGTGACCAAGTAACTTGGGATGATAGTGATGATGTATTGGTGTGCAGCATACAGAGATATTTCTGATCTTGCAAGTGAGTTTGGGATGTGCTTGGTTCATGCCGCTGCTAGCCTGTTACTGGCTTTTGTTACCGGTTGAAAGATGGTTGTTTCAGTCTTTTGGTGAAAGAACCACAAGGTTTGATGTAAAAGGAGGCCCTGGGTCTGACTTCAAATTTCCACCTTGAGGAAAAGGTGGTACGTGTTGGCTGGATATTGATGGATCCATGCTCGTTGAACCATGGTCTAATAGGTTGTATGACGGAAAGACAAATAGAAGAGATGGGCAATTGGGCATATGTGAGAGGAATGATGGGGTTTCCGATGCTTACTTATCTTGCCATAGGGTACATGGGTAGGAAAGAAAGAATTCCACTGGAGTAGACATGATGGGAGGTAGTGAGTTAAGGTAGGCAGAAAAATCATTTGGCTTAGGAGAGCCTTGAATCTCTTATGCTAAAGAATACCATTCCTTTCTTATTCTCGTTTGCCTCTTCTCATAAGCACCGCATCTGCATCTTTCCAAGTCCGTTCACTTTTGGATAGGAATTGCAGGCCTTTTGGCATGAATAATGCCAAGCATTTCTGGGTGTTCCGTCACAATAACACATGCAATATACTCGATCTTTATCCTGAGCTTTCAACAGAGTGCAGATTAATAAGATGCACAATATCGAAATTAGCATTTAATTCAATTTTTCCTTGTGCAAAATCAGGTTAAAACTCCTTTGAGAAGGGATGATCAAATTGTGAAGAATGCTTAATGCAATTGATACTTCGTATCTTATGTTTGAACCTTGTTATATAATTGTAAAACGATTGGTTTTCCTCCAACATTGTTGAAAGATAAATACTAATAGTTACTTAAGTGAGCCAAGTTGTTAGTTATCTAAACCACCTTATCACCACTGACGATTGCCCTATGAGATACATAGGGTGATTGACAGTTTTTCTCTGTGACATGATTATGCATGTTGGTAGCTAGTGATCAGCACCGGATTCCTTCTCGAACTCCTGGGTATGATCCGTTATCACTAGTCCTCACTGCCCTTCTTCCCCTATAACTTGATATTGAAAATTCAAAGTCTGTTGTTACTTGTAATAAAATTATGTTTTTTTATGTAGCCATTTATTTTTGAGATAATTTTATTCTGGGGAAAGTCTTTGAACAACTCAAGAGATTGTTCCTAAACGTATTAAAGAAACTTGAAATGTTTTGACAAGTCGTGGGCCGAAAGTGTATCCTATCGTAGTTCCAGTGTGCTAAAAGTATGAGGATAGGAAACTATCTTTATCATAATTCACTCCTATTCTTATTCATTGATATGTACGCTTTATAATATTACTTTGATTTTCTATAGCAGGGGCTTAGTTGTACAAGGAAGTTGCCATTATCTGTGCTTTTTTTCCCCAAATGACTCCTTGATTGAGAGTTTTGAATTTTTCTGATAATTTGTTGATATGTTGATGTTACTTTAGGAGATGTTGCAAGAGTTAACGGCCAACTTGCGGTTTCTCGAGCATTTGGGGACAAAAACCTAAAATCACACTTGCGATCTGACCCCGACATTCATCATGTCGATATTTTTCCAGATACTGAGCTTTTGGTTCTCGCAAGTGATGGCTTATGGAAGGTCTTTATCTGTTAATCTTCTCTCTATCCATTATTCTTTTAATGAAATGCATTTTCCAACTTAATTTTGCATTCAATATAGGTTATGTCAAATCAAGAGGCAGTTGATATTGCAAGAAAGACTAAGGATCCAAAAAAGGCAGCGAAACAACTGGTAGCCGAGGCGTTAAAACGAGAGAGCAAAGATGATATTTCCTGCATTGTTGTTCGTTTCAAGGGATGAGAAAGATAGAGACAGAGAGATGTAAATAATAATCTCTCGATTTCTGGGTATAGAAAGTGGAAACTTCTCTTTTCTGGGATGCAATTCCGTCATGGGAATATTGTTATCAACTTGGGACTTTCTGCATAATAGGGAGGGACTTCCCCCCTCCCTATTATCCCTTTGTAAAATTGAAGTTAGGTGGTGTCATTTCATTATTTCTTGATTTCTCCTTCTATGTATGTAGATTCATACCATTATTTTTCCTTTGTAATTTGCAGTATGGTTTTGCAGCAGTGTGAAGATTACCATAATAGCCTTTCATTTTTATTTATAAAACACCATGTGTGTGATAAAATTGACATGCCCCTTGCATGTTATAAACATGTAATCTCTTATTAGAAAGTGGAGAATAGCATTTGTTTCTTATTTGCTTCATTGCTTGTTTGCAAGTTTTTTCTATCCCTTTGCAGTCTCTGCCCTCTTTCACTTCACATAAACAATGTTTGCTATTGACCAAAAATTGAAGGAGAAACAAAGAGATCAATTTCGAGGAGGAATGGTAACTCCATCACTATTCCTCTTTCATTTTGTTCCTTGTCTTCATCAACATCAGAGATGGCCTCAATTAATGAAAAGCCCCGAGTTTTCTATTCACCTGTTCCAAAATCTCCATGACCAAAGCTTACTCCACAGTTCCAATATCTGATAAAATTTGAGTCAGTAGCTGATTCAACTGAGCATAGCATTAGCCATTACGATGCAACCCTGTTAGGACACCAATGAGTAGCAAAGCTATACGGGCAAAATAGCATTGTGAATATATGTAGTCTACTCTTATCTGCCAAGACATAGTACTTGTTGCAAAACTAAACATTCGAAGATTCAATCTCTGGAACTCCATGGACACATTGCAACAAGGGGGAAAAAAGGTGACGATGATGATGAATCTGTCTGGTCTACTCTATCTGCCAAGACGTAGTAGCAATGCCCCCGAAGACCTTCAAACCCTCTTAACATTTGAGTAGTGAAAGGCTAAGGTGCAATGTGTTCATGGAGTTCGAAAGAAGATGGGCTTGCACTTGGTTTTCTCGACAGCGGAGGGCAGTGACGGAGATGAAGGCGATTGGATAAACGATGGTGGGAGCAGAGATAACGGTGGCCGGAGAAGCGCTTTAGAACAGATCTTCCCCGTACTTCTTCAGCATGATTTCGAGTTGGGAGAGAGGGAAATGGTCTCGTAATGGAGATGACATTGACACGTGCAAGGGAGAGATAAAAGTTAAAAGTAGGGAGGGTATATAAGTAAATTAACAACATTTTAATGCTTGTAAAATATTCTTGAATTATGCAAATTTGAGTAACTTATTTGTCTTTTTTTTTTTTTTATATTTCTAAGGTATTTTGCTGGGATTTTCCCAACATAATTTAGAGAAACATTATAAATTTAAGATACAATATCAAATATCAACTGAAGTTTTGTGTTTAGAATCATAAAAAGATCTCAACTAGCTCATTATGATAGGAAGAATTATTTAATATTACTTATACTCCTTAATATAAGATACAATTGATAAATTTGAAAATATTAAGAAAATTAAATGAATAACTTAATTATAATATATGTTGTATAATCTATTTGAAACATTTATGTGTATCATTAAAATATATATTAGTTTATAAGTCAGATAAATTAGTTTTGATAAAAATGATAAATATAAATACTTTAAAGTAATTTATATAGTTTCTTTAATTTCTCCAATTTAGTCAATTAGATCTTATATTAAGAACATGTTATTATTGACTAAGTTCACATGCTATAAATTAAAAAAAAATGAATTTATGCTTGCAATTTTTGGTGATCTGAAGTGTTGTTTAGAATAAAGTCTTACAAGGTGACCCACTGATTGATGATCTTTCTATCACGTGAATTTTAGTTTGAAATGGTTGTTAATTTTATACTGTAGCTTACCTAATCATGTTGAGTAACACTATTTATGAATCATGCTTAATATGACTCATTAATCAAGCTTCGTACCGTATGTAAAATATTCAATCCTTAATTTGATTTAAACACGATATATTATGGCATTTCTGATTTTTAATCATTGACAAAATAACAAAATCGCCAGTTGGTAGGCATAGACTGTGAGCATGTGTGAACTAAATCATAATCATATTAGTTATTAAGAAAAGTATGATGAAATAACATAATACAAAAATAGTGTATTGTGAATTTTGGAATTTTTTTTTTCAAAATAACATAATACTTAAAGTATGCTTTTGTTCATATTCTAACCCATTCGCAGTGTTGTTGGTTACTGTATTCCCAAAAATAGTAATAATTATAACATGGCACCTAAAAATAATTTTCTAAGTAAGTTTCACTAACATAATTTTATCTTAAAATATAACGGGCTAATCATGTGTGACATACAACTTACTTCAACTTTTTTATGTATCTAATATCGGTATCAACCTCTTAAGTGCTTTTGTTTTGTATAAGTGTCTATTTAGATTAGTGGTAGAACAAATATAATCATTTGCAATATAATAATAAAGTTGTTATAACATATGATAGTGTTGGAAATGAAGTGTTTGGTCTTTAACCGTCCATTAGTTCCATGGTTGTACAATTGTCTAATTTCATGTTCAACCAACTAAAAAAAAAAATGATATGATTAAAGATGACAATGTTAATATTAGCATCCTAATCATGATTAAATTATCATTGAGAAATAATTATTTGATGATAAATTTAATTTATCATGTAATTATTTGAGTATAAAGAATTTACCCAAAAATATGAATTATAAAAATAAAAGAAATTATAAAAACGAGAAAGAAAGAAAGAAAAAGTAAATAAGAAAAAAGGAAAGGGAAAAGAAGCAAAGAAAAGTTTGCTAAAGTAGGCGAGGGTACTATGTAAATACCTTCACGTTACATCATCCTCTCCTCTCCTTCAGTACGAGTTGGCGACAACTACTATATTAGACAATAACGTATACCTCAAGGCAATAGCTGTCTAACGAAAGGTGAAGGGGGATTAATGATTAATTTTACTTGATTTATATTTGTGATTTGACTGTCGTGATAATTTAAAATAAATATTTGATTTAAACAATTCATATTTAAATTTAAGTTAAATAATTTATTAGCGTTATTGGAGATAATATTGAAGTTTTAATCAGTTTAGAATATTGAATAAATTAAGGATTTATATTTTAACAATTTTATGTTGAAACCCGAAACATTAAATTGAGAATTTTGTGAAATTTGTGCTTCAATTGATTTGTTGGATTGAGAAGAATAATTGGATTTTAAGTTAAAATAAATAGTTGAGAGTGCATTGAGAAGTATGAATTTTGAATAATTACTTCAAGACTTTACATGTATATAATCAAGTTAGTTTATGCTTCAATTGACTTGTTGGATTGAGATGAATAATTGGATTTAAGTTAAAATAAATAGTTGAGAGGGTATAGAGAAGTAGGGTTGAGCATAAACCCGGTAGTCTGGCTAACCCAGATGGACTCGACCCAGTTTGATCTAGAAAAAGTTGGCCTGAAGCAAAATTAGATCAACTAGACCGAATTGAACTCTTCTAGCTGAACTAGATAGGGGATTGAATCATTGGATCAAGTGGTCTAGTCTAATATGGCCCGACTTTTTTCCCCCCAAATAGCTTCTCTCTCTGTCTCTCAACTTGCCTTCACCCTGTTAGATCTCAATCCCTCATCCTCAAGTCATCAGCTCATCTCATCTCATCTCTACTTTCTCATCTTTTCACCTCAGTTAGTGGTAACTGGCAGCTCCATCACAGCCGCTCAAGCCCCAGGTCCATCACAACAGCTCAAGCCCTAGCTCTTTCTCTCCTTGACAATCTTCATCGCTGCAGGTCAAGCCAATTTTGTCCATCACCACCATCGATTGTTTTGCTTAGTCATGTTGCGAAGGCTTCGACTCCCAGATCTGCCTCATGTCGCAGAGGCTTCGACTCCTATAGATCGTTTTGTATGTTGATAAAAGCATATGTGAAGAAGCGGAGTTCAAAGTAGAGGTAGATGAAAGCTTTTACATGTAGATAAAATGCATAACGCTTCTCTTGTCTTATCTAATTCTCATTCGATCTATCTTTGTGAATGAAAGCAGAGGTGAAGACATGGGAAGGGTAAGAGAGAGAAACCATGGAGTTTGCATTTTGAAAACACCAAGCAATTTTGAATGTGGAATCAATTTTCCACCCACATCCACAAAGCAAAAGTATGAGTGGCAACCACATGATTCTGACAACATATTTATTAAAGTAAGACGTCCTGTCAAGTTAGAGATAAAGAAAAGAAAGAAGCCATGTTGGTTAGGGTTGGGAGTACGGACCAGCTCGTAGGTTACAGGCCGGCCCGTGGGTTCCCCCAACATAGTAGCTTGAGCATGTCAATCTGCCAAATAATTATTAAAAATAAGCTACAATTTTTTTTGACTGGTTTTTTTTTGGCCTAGAAAACTGCACATCACATGACCCTCCTCCCACTCCCAATTGCCACCAATAAATTTCCAATATGACATTTTTCCAAGTTTTTTGAAAAAATATTTTCCTATGGAAAAACATTTTACAACCATTCTCCTACACCCTTCAAATACATGTTGATCGCAATAATGAAAACATGAACAATCAAATATATGCATTGAGCTTTTGGTCTCCATTTTTCTCCCATAAGGAAATGAAAAAAAGGGAATACCGCAAGCGTAAATAATCTATATTTTTGGTATAGATTTTTGTTGTGGTGATTGATCATCTTCATGCCATTCCATATAAAGTTGCACAATAATCACACTCAATTGCCAAAAGTCTAAATTGATCTTTAATAAACAACAAAGAACATAAAACGATCTAATCATCCTCAATGTTGATGTTTGAAGCTTTATCTGAAATTGCCAAAGGATGAACCTTTTCCTCTTCCTCAAGATCTTCTATGTCTTCCATACCCACACATAATAAAAAAAATAAGTGTTAGATCAATTGCACTTTATAAAAAGAAAATAATGGTAGTGAGATAAATGAGCAAATATGTTTGTTGATAAATACCAGTCCATAGAAAATCAAGAAGCCAATTGTGAGTACAAATAAGAGTTTGAACATTAGTTAGAAGAAGACAGCTTTGATACTTGGTGAGAACTCGTGAACCAATGCTAAAAGCTGATTCACTAGCAATAATAGTAATTGGAATGCTAAGAATATCACATGCTATCTTGGAAAGATAAGGAAATCTAGCTGAGTTAATCCTCCAATATTCTAATATATTAAATATTGCAGACAATCTAGGATCAAGTGTGCCTTCTTCCAAATAAGAGTCTAGTTTAGACTTTACCACTGCTGAGGTGTTTTGATTCTTGAATGTAATATAATCCTACATCATATGATAAGTTAGTAAAAGAAGTGTCAACAAAAATAAAATTAAAAGATGACATTAAACTATTTAGGAATTTAAAACTTACATAAAAAACATCCATGTAGTTGCATTCATCATCTATAGAGAGATTAGGGGTAAGTGTGAGTCTATCCAATACAGATACATAAGAACAACTTGCTTCAGCTCCAAGAACAACTGGAGATAATGGTACATATTTGGCCACATCTTTATACTCATAAAAACACAATACAACTTCCTCCTAATGTGTTCAACCTTCTCAGAACAATTTGTTGGATCAAGTTTTGCAAATGTAAACTTTATGATATCAAGCTTAATCCGAGGATCAAGGATAATTGCAAGTGCAAGAATGATATTATAATCACTCCAATATTTATCAAACTTTTCAAGCATTCTCACAACCGTATCTTGAATAATAGAATCATCATGATGCACATGTGCTTTTAAGAGTGACTCAATTTTAATATTTGTGTGAAGTACATGTTAGAGGTGGGATATGATGAACCAGAAATCAAGTTTGTAATGACTGCAAATGGCTTCAAGAATGAGCATATTACATATGCTATATATCACACTTCATTTGTTGGACAGTGATGAAAATTACAATCCCTGAAGGCCAAGGTAATAAAAGCAAGATGATATCTAATTGCACTATCAGGCATTGCATGTGTCAAATTCCATCTAGTCGGGACATCTAATTTCAATCCCATTGCAGTGTCAACACCCCCAACTTGTTCAACACACTTCTTGAAATTTATCAACATTGCCTTACATATCTAATGCTCTCCCTTATCTTGTGAATGGGATTTTCTATTACTTTCAAGCCATCGTTAAGTTTGAGATTCAAAATGTGGGCACAACATCGCACATGGAAAAATTCCACTTTGCATATCAAGCCTCCGATCAAATTCAACTATTGTTTTAGTAAATTTTGCATACTATCATTTGTAGAAGCATTATCTAAAATAATTGAAAATATTTTTTTATCAATCCCCCAATCTATCAATACATCATGTGCCCTTTTAGCCAATGCAACCCCAGAGTGACGAGGTTCCATTTTAGAAAATGTGAGTATTTGGCTATTTAAAGTCTATTTCTTATCTACAAAATGAGCAGTCAAACAGAGGTATCATCCATCAGCTATTGAAGTCTAATAATCAGTAGTTAAACTAATTCTAATATAACTCATCATTATCTTTTTCTTTAGGATTTCTTTCTAGCTTAAATAGAAATTCCAAACATCCAACATATCGATTTTTCTAGTAATGCTCCTATAATCAAGATTTAAATATGCATGTAAATCTCTTATTGCTTCATACTCAACAAAAGAATAGGGGAAATCATGTTTAATGATAGCCTAAGAAATCATGTCTCAAACCATGTTGGGGTCAATTTTTCTAGCTCTAACATTTCCACCATGGTCTAACAGCATGGCACTAACATCTTTATATTTTGGAAGTGAAGCATTTGTGTTCATGTGATGCTAAAGAGTTGACGTCCCATAATCATTACCTCCCACAACATATGCTTTTCCACACCCATCAATTTTAATAAAATGCTTCCAAACGTCAGATGTGGCTTTCTTTGCCCTCTTACTTGAATTGTCTTGTTCTACATATAGCTCAAGTTGTGTAGATTGATTATCCACATTACCATGATTAACATTTGTTTCAGTTGTATAAGCCATATTGTCTTTCTTTTAGTTTATAATTTACACTACAAAACACATAGCCTTGCACAAAAAAAAAAGAACAATCTCATAATATTATAGATAAGCCAAATGATTTAAGCAAACACTGTTGTCTGTTACTCAGGATTTCTAGAACCCCCACCTTGAGTCGTTTTGGTATTGGTCCTTTTTTGGATTAAAAAAAGGGCTAGACTGCTAACCCGTGGCCCCCCTTACTAGCCTTAAGAAATGGTGGGTCAGTCCCATTTTACCAACCTGAGTGTTGGTTGTTCTGTGAGAATTTTATTTTATTTTTTAAAAGAAGGTCCCAGGTCTTTACTAGACCAGACCTTGGGTTGGGCTCCAACCCGATCCGGCCTAGTTTATGCTCACCCTTGTTGAGAAGTATGAATTTTGAATAATTACTTCAAGACTTTAAATATATATAATCAAGTTAGTTATTTAATTCATATATTAAATTTGCATCTACATCATTATGTAGATTAATTTGATTGTGGTTTGGTGCTTTTCAGGCTTGAGCTTACAAGTTATCATGGAGTTGATGTAACCATATATACTTTCTTTTAAAGTAGCTTCTATACCTTAGTTATTTATTTTGAATCTTATCTATATTTTTATATATTTAGTTTTAGTGAAGTGGGAAATACTTCTGAAAGAATATGTTTTCAATAAAGATATGTATGACTCATCTGTTTTAGAACTTATCTTTATTTTGAAGGAATTGTGATTTAATGTACTTTTGGGATTGAAATATTATGTTGTATTGAAGTAGTTGGATGGACTTGTCATAATTGAGCTTATAGTATATTTGCGGTTGCCTTTACTGCTAATTATAGTGGTTGGTTTTAATAGACTCAGACACAGGTGAGGATTCGGCTAGACGTAGGTGAGAGCTTGACACCATTTGGATTAATGTGCCTGTTGGACCTTGGCCAAGTTACTCAGCACATTAAGCCAAATCCACCCTATGAAGTGACATGGAGGAGTATGATAAATGGAGCATTTGTATGTTATGAATGTATTGTAAACCTTGATTATATTTAAATATTATATGTTGACACTGCTTCACCAACTTATAATCCATAACGTATGTTCTGTAAATTAACTGTCGGTTACTGGAATTTTATGTTTCACCCTACCGCTGTTTATTGTTTACAGGTGAGGACTTTAGTGGTTCAAGGTGTGAAAGGGAATGAACCAGCAGTTTGATAGCTTCTATCACTGTAGGCTTGGTAGAATACGTTATTGTTAAGAGATGTATATTGACAGATTTATAGGACTTGCATACTCTAATTATGTCTTTATGATTCTAGCTTGATATTAGACTTATCCTTGATGAATTGTCTTTTTGATAGGTTTAAAACTTTAGGGATTTATATGATAAATTATATTGAACTATAAATTTAATGAGAACTTTAACGACTTATTCTTCATTGATCTTTGATGACTTTTGGAAGTGATTAGTGGGTGAGTTTTATGTCCTAAGTCGGATTTTATATTATGGTTGGTTTATGAGAATGATGTCTTACCCATGTCTTATGTGCCATAGATCTTGATGAATTATTATTCGTATGTGGAATTTTGAGTTCTAATATAATACAAGAAATACATTAAGCTGTGTAATTATTGTGGATGACCAACATAGCAGAAGCGTATGAATCAAGTAGGGATACGTCATCAAAAGATACAAAGTGCCATGATGAGCGAGCTCAAAAGCGCAGTAGCATTGGATTTAACAACTGTTGGATGGAGAAATTCTTACATACTCTTGGAGTGTCACGTCATCCATACTCTGTTCAATGAGAATGTTCCAAGTGTTATTTATTGTGGATCTCATATCCCATAAATTTCTCTTAATTATTCCTCTTTTTCCATAATAAATATATATTGTAATGGGTTATGGAAAAATAAAAATAATTAGGAGAAATTTATGGGATATGGAATCACAATAGATGACACTTAGAATATTTTTATTGGGCAGAGCATGAATGACGTGGCACTCCGGGAGTATGTAAGTATCTCTCTTGTAGGATGACGATGATGATGATTAAATTTTTGATATTGTCAGCATGAGGTGGTGAATAGTATTGATTTTTAATCAATTATTCATTCATGTATGTGGTGAATAATATTGATTTTTAATCAATGTTCATTGGAGTGTGATGTTGTCTCCCAGTTATTAAAATACGTTGACAAAGAAATAGTATTTTGTTGTAGGAATAGTCATAAAGGATTCACCATCACCATAAAATTTAATAGATTGTTATTTTAACTGTTTATCAATTAAAAAAATCTTTCAACTAAAAATGATGAAAAGTTTCATTTTTTTTTCTTGGATATAAATTAAAAATTAATTAATATACATAAATATAGTCAAATTTGAATTAATTGAATATTTTGAAATTTCAGTATTCTTTTTCTTAAGAATTTCTAAAAGATACTATGGTGATTGACTATCCCCTGAAATAGATAAAAATCCATCTCACACATTTATTTTAGATTGTGTAATATTACTTTCAAAAGTTAATTCAAAGATAAAATCACTTGTAAAATCACTCTCATTCAAGTTTAATAATGGTGTGAGACATTTGCGTTGTGTTAAGAAAATATTGAGATTTTTTTGGTATGATGAATTGCAAGGGGTAAGGAACAAACATTTTATAAGTTAAATTTTAAAAAAAATTGGAGACGTGATATTAAGAGCTTTTAATTATTTTTCTTTTCTTCTATATTACATCTTTTTTTAAAAAAAAATTTCTAACCTTGTTTCTTTAATATTTTTAAATTCAAGTTAAAAAAATCCCCCCACTCAAATTAATATAGGAAAAAAAGCAAATCTAGGAGATATTTTTTTCCCAATTCTAGATTAATATTTATGATAAGGGTTTAAATGCTAACATTTAAAACAGTAAAGCGTTTATTTTCAAGCTTTTGTAAAAAATGGCTGAACTTTTTCTTTTTTTATTGTATATTTCAGCCATATAATTAAGGAGCAAAATCCAACAATGAATTGATTGACTTAGGGCCGAGATTGTTCACCAAAATGCATTGGAATGGTCAAAGTAAGACGTCAAGTGGCGTATACGTACCAATCACTGAAACGACATGTCCATCCACACGTTCATTTGATTCCCCGTTTATTCATTCACCTTTAAATATTCCCACCGAAATTAAAAAAATGAACAGGTAAAATAACGGTTCGTTCAAGATGGGGCTAACGGACGGCTTTCCGGTGACCGTCGCCCCGGTGCTCCTCCGAAACCTCACGATTGCCTTTCTGGTCTACATCGACAAATTTCTCGTCTATTTGGCTGAGAGGTACAGACCCTTTCACGTCTTTCGCTACCTCTTACTCTCTTCCCTCTTCTTCCTCTTCCGCTTCATCCCTTCTTTCTTCTTCGATTTCCTCCTCCCTTCCGTCAAATCCTTTTCTGCCTCCCACTACTCTCTCACCTTACCCTCGAAAGACAACCGCGTTGCCATCTACGGCGGCGGCGGACGAGGAGGAGGAGTAGGAGGAGATTCCGCTATTGCTCGAGCACTCTCGCAGCTTCTGTCGATCGTAACCGACATTCCGGTGAGTTCAAGAAAGTATGGGATTGTTCGATCATTAGCGGAGAGAATTATTGAGGAGAATCACCGGGATGGGAACGGGTTGCTGCATGAGGTGAATAGGTCGGTTCTTTCGTCGGCATTCGAGAGGACGTTGAGTCGGCTGGAGGCTGCGATGGTGGAGAGTGGAGAATGGGGAAGCGGAGCTGGGAATGGACCGGGGGAGTACCCGTTGAGCCGAGTTACGAGGGCCGTTCGGACGGTTTGGGCAGTTCACTCCAGCCTGAGATGGGAGGCGAACAGGTGGGATTTGATTTCGGCGGAGAAGCTGGCGGCTGAGTTGCTGTGGCTGGCTCAGAAGTTGGCGGCTTGTGGCTCTGGAGATGAAGCTATAAGGCAGTGGGCGGCGGCGTCTAATTTGTCTTGGCTCGCTCTCACGGCTGAGCCGCGGTTGCAAGGTTCCCTCGTCAAAGTCGCAGGTATTGGAGCTTCCTTCCGCGTTTCAAACTTATTTTTTTAATCTATAATTTTATTTGGCCACAAAAAAAAAAATCTATAATTTTATTTTATTTTTTAAATTTAAGGTAATTATATAAAATATATTCCCCGGCCCTCGCTGCAACATTCTAAACCTCTAATTCAAATAAAAAATTATAAAGTAAATTACTTTAGGAAGTAAATAAGTTACACTAAATGCATGTTTGGCTACCTTACTTTTAAAAGTATTTTCATGTAGATCGAGACAAAATATTTCTCACAAATTTATCTCGGATTACGTACAATCACTTTTCAAAAGTTATTCCTATACATATCATTAATTAATTAAGATAAAATATTAGGCATAGATAAGAATGTCCATTAGTTGCCAATTAACTGTATTAAATCGGGTTGTATTCTATCAGTTGCCAATGTGAAGAGTAATGCAATTAAATAAATTATTTAAATACATTTATCTATATGTATCATTAGATTATATATCAATTTATAATATTAATAAATTAATTTAAAAAATGATAAATGCTTTAAGTTATTTATTTTGTTTTCTCAACCTAAGTTGTAGTGTTATATGATGAAGCGGTTAGCGCTTTGGGATGTTACTAGAAACTTTAGAAAATAATGCCTAACAAGTTTTTTTTCCTATCCTTTTTTGATTAAATACTTTAATTTCCTGTTGGAGACGATCCTGTTCCATATATTATCTGCCACTAAATATGGTAAATTCTCTTAATAAAAATTTAAATTTTGATTTATCATATTATAATATAATAGTTCTTTTTGCTGAGCCTAAGTTGTATTGGTAATGCCCACAGTATCTTGTTGCCATTAGACATGAAATTGGGATGTCCCACAATCCTTGCCTTCTCTTGGCCATAATATTTGCTCATATCCTTTTGGCTTTTGTTAATGACATTCATAAAGTGTGACTGGTTTGTGACTCAATTATAAGATTATGATAAAATTAGTTGTGAATTTTTTTACTTTGACTTTTCAAAATGAGATTGTTCTAGTATCTTAATTGATGAGTATATGAACAAAAATCTTTCTTTGAGGACAACAAATTCAAACCCAGGTCACACTTTTATTTGATGAAGAGATTGGCACTTTGGTTTATTCCTGAGAACTTTAGAATGACCAATAAGTACTTGACATTAGACATCCAAGTTGGTAGGCAGGCATTCACAATAACCCATGTTTTCTTTTGTCTATAATATTTGTCTACACCCTCTTGGCTTTTTTAGCCACGAAGGTATGGCTATATTGAAATTAGTTGTCAATTCTTTACTTGACTTTTCCATATGATGTTTTTTGGAATAGTATCAATAACTTAAGAGTGAATTATGCTGTTTTTTTTTTAAATTTCTAAAATACAACGCATATATAATTTGATACTAAGACACATTACATGAAATCAGAAAATTGAAGTCCATTAGTAATAGTTTAAGAATAGTATAGTTTTGTTAGGATTTTTATAAGGAAAATTGTTGAAAGATTTCCCATCACAAAATTTATTGTACAAGATAGTACCTAAGGATAGAGGTTTTTGAAGGTATGCAACTCCTTTTCACATTTAGAATATGTTTTTTTAGATGCGAAATGTCTTCCATTTTATTGATAGTTGAAGAAGAGTTGCATTTGCTGAAGATAAGTTGCAATTGGATTTTTAGACAAATTTGAGATATTTTGAAGCAATAATTTTGTTAACCTTAGATTTTTTTAGCCATTATCACCAGATGTTTCAAGGACATGAGTGTATAGAACGCTGGACCCTATAATACCATTCTGACTGAACCATTTTCACTTGAAACCTTGTAGCATTATTGTTCATGGAAGCCAAAGGCATGGGACCAGACATAACAAAGGAAGCCATAAAGACGGAGTCACACAAGGTGACCAAGCTAAAGATGCTGCAGACATGGCTGCCATTTTTGTGCAGAGCCAGCAACGGCACGGACGCTCCGGTGTTGAGCCTAAGCGAGAGATCGGAGTTGGAGAAAGCATTGGAGGAAAGCATTGAAGAGCTTGAAGACAAGCAAGATCGAGAGCAGGTTCTGTTCCTGTGGCTTCACCATTTCACACATTCTTCTTCTTCTGATTGGCCCAACCTCCATGGCTGCTACTCTCGGTGGTGCTCTGCATCTCGCAGGCAATTAATGATTCTCCAATAGAAGAAGAAGAAGAAGAAGTTGGATGGGATTATAATAATGCGCTTCTGTGCGCAATGAATGAAAGATATGAAAGCTTTTGTTATTGTTTAGTGATAAGGCTGTTGATAGAGATGGTGTATAGCAGGAGCAGTTCATGTTTCAATCAAATCCATCTCAAATGTTTGATGATATAATTTATTCATATGACATTATTGCTATTAGTTTTAAGTTAAATTGTACATAATTTATTTGCTATGTGCAAGTTCTTCTTTTTTTCTTCTTGTTTTTTTTTTTTAATGTTTAAAGTGGTTTTTTTCCTCATGATGAACAGTAATCTTATTTACCCAAATACTACACTTTTAAAAATATTTACCCATATACTACAGTCAAACTCGTTCTTGAGTTGAACGAATTTGACTTTGTACTAAAATCGTTCTTGCAAAGAACAACTCGTTCTTTACAAGAACGATTTTAAGACAAACTCAAATTCATCATCCATAAGAACGAGTTTGACTGTAGTATATGGGTAAACATTTTCAAAAGTGCATCATTTGAGTAAATAAGATTACTGTTCATCCCTGAGGAAAAAAACCGTTTAAAGTTTGTAATGAACTGTAGAGATTTTTTAAATATTTTATTTTTCCAAATAATTCAACCTATTATAGTTTAAAGTAAATCCATGGGTGATGCTAGTGCTTTAAAATTCATGTGTGGTGGGCTTGTTGGTTAATCTTCAGAATTACTTCTAAAATCACTTTCACATAAGTTGAGACAAAACTCCTCTAACATATTTACCTCGGATTGCGTAAAATCAATTTTCAAAAACTAATCTAAACAAGCTGGCAATCAAATCATTGGGTTTAAAATTGAATTGATAAGGATCATGGATTGGGTGTGTAAAAAGATTAATATCTTGTAATCTAATGAATTAAGATTTAAATTTCTATTGAGATAAAATAAAGACAAAAATAAGTATGCCCAACGTCTCTGCGTGGTGCTAATGTTGATCAAGACAGAATAAAAAATGAAAACTGAAAAAAAAAATTGGGATTTCTCAATTGAGGCTTCCTCTATTGTAAATCTTATATTAGCCATTGAATTATGATTTAATAGTGTTAAGAGAAGAATTACAACTTTTTGAAATAATGATGATTAAAGCTTTTGTTTTTTTTAAAGAAATTGTAACTTTTCTTTCAAGTTTCAATATCATTTATCACAATTTAATGATTAAAATTGTTTAATTGAAACTCAATTGACGTGAGAGAGAGAGAGAGAGAGAGAGATTTTGCATTGTTTTTTTTCATCTAATTTCCTTTTAATTTCCTGGTTTAAACTTTTCGGATCAAAATTTCAACAAAAATTTTAGAAATATTCTCCGTCGTCCATCAAGGAAACAAGGGAAGGAAAAAAGAAGTATGACGTTGGACTTTTAGTTTCGCACAATTTCCGGAATATTCACTTTAGATATTATTTTTTATTCGAATTTGCAGAATATTCTTACGCGTGAATGATTATTTTGTGTTGTAAATATTGTGTAGGTGTGTCAAAGGAAAAGTCCCATATTATTTGAAGTTGTGGGATTTAAGTCTGATAAAAATTATTATTAGACTAATAAATGAGTTAAGAGGAGGAAATAGCTTGCACATAATAAAGGCCACTGGAGACAAATCCGGCAATTTTCCCTTACCCTTTATGCACAAGTTAAAAGTGTATTGAGCATCTTTTATTAAAAAAAAAAAAGATTTTGTTGAAATACAAATTTTTATTGTGAATAAAACATACACCAGGAAAATGTCGGTTTTACTAGTTTATTATTGCTAAGTCAGAAAGTTGAAAGAATAGTGCCACGTGAGCATTTTTGAATCAATACTTTATTATTTTTTATTGGGTATTGATTGCTTTCCATGACTTAAATGTTGTGTACGTTGGAATCAGATTGTGTTATTGCTTTTATTGTTGAAATGCGTTTTCTTAAAATTATTCAAATAACATTGATGTGATTATTTGAATGACATTGATGTGAGTTGAAGGACCTTTAATACTGGG